>CATIWO010357986.1:0-15001 GCA_949673435.1 Macaranga tanarius | reverse complement strand
ATCTACATTCCATCTAGATTCATGTCAATTGACACACTAAGGGAACTTGGAGTACATGATGAAGTTCATGACATGCTTGCAAAGGTAGGCTTGCTACAAATGGCTTTTGACACTCTTCCTACTTATCATTCTCTTGTGAGTGAGTTTCTTGCTTCCTTTTGTTTAAGAACTCATTATATAGATGAGTAAAATCCTTGGTATAGCATGAGGTTTAAACTTGGGGGTAGGGAAAGATTTCTAACCACTCAAGTTTTTTATTCTATTTTTGGTTTCACCAATGGTGGTCAACACTTCATCCCCTCTAATTGGAGGACAAATAATTTTTGGGCATCTCATTATAAACATGATACCTCTAATTTTATTGTGGGTCACACAAAATCCTCTTGTCTCCAATCCAAAGCCCTTTGGTATATTCAAAGATTTCTTGCTTACTCTATTAATGCAAGGGGCTTAAGTCATGAATCCATTTATTTTGATGATCTCTATCTTCTTCATTGTATTGTTGACACCATAAACTTTGACATGGGGAGAATTTTTCAATGGAAGCTATGGTTGATTAGTGATAGCATTTCGGGCAACATTTGCATAGGTGCCTATGTTACCAAAATTGCTCACCATTTTGACATCAATACTTCCTCTCTTGATTCCATCCTCTCTCTCCTTCTTGACAACTCTTTTATCAAGAATTGTAGAAAATTCACAATGATGAATGAAATGTGGTATTGGAAAGAAGAAGTACCACAAGAAGAAGAGGAAGATTTAGAGGCACAAATTGATCTTTATCACCCACAAGAAAAGGGTGATGAACATATGGCTCATGAACCTCAACTTACTCAAAGGAAGAGGAGAAGAGGGTAAGGTTCATCAAGGAGCTCTCAAGCACATCAAGAAGAACCACCTTGGGAGAGACTCTTTAGTGAAATGTCTTTGGGGAAGGACACTTTCAATTCTAGATTTGATCAATTGGAAACCAACTTTAACCAAAGATTTGATCAAGTGGACTCTAGTATTCTCCATCTTCAACATGATGCCCATACTCTATATGAGCATCAAGGGTATTCTTGCTCATATGCTCCTTGTAGCCATCCTCCACCTCCTCCATCTCAAGATCCTTGATTTGTTTTTTTTTTTGGTCTTTCATGTTTTATGTTCTTGCTATTTACTATTTTTTTTTTAATTTTATTCTTGTTGCATTACTATCAAAGGATCACTAGGACTTATATTTCTTGTATTCCTCTCCTTTATTAATGAAATGAGTATTATTATCCATGTTTATTTTTGATCTTCCAATTGCATAATATTCTTTCATTTCTTTTTGATCTTTGACAAATGGGGAGAAAACTTATGCATGTTCCAAGAAAAATTATGCATGTTCCAAGGGGGAGTCTATTTTTTTTTTATTTTTTTTTACACATGCATACTCATTATTTTTGAATGCTTCTTAATTTAATTTAAGATATGGTAAGTGCACATGATTTTATGTGTTGTATACTTTGAGTTTATCTTTTGTTTATGGTCACACTTTGAGGGGGAGTTTATCAAAAATCTCTTATGCATGATTAAGGGGGAGTGTGTAATTATGTCTTAATACTTAAAACACACACTTACACTTTGATTATTCTCTCTCATTCAAAATTGTTTGTCAAAGTCAAAAAGGGGGAGATACTACTGTATTAAGCTAGATTTTTATTTACTAAGGATTATGAATCTCACTTGATTCAAGTATTTGGATTCTATTTACCCATTAATTTTAATGTATATTGTGTTTATTATGCTTCATCCTTGTTATTACTTGGCCATCAATAACTTAATTTTAATTAGATTTATGCATTGAGAAATGGTATTTCTAATGGATCTATAAGTACAAATTTGATTGATTCATGATTAGAGATAGCTGAATAAATTAAATCTCTTTGAGTTGTACTTATAATTTATGATTGATATTCAGGTATGTTTGGATTATGATGAGAATCTACACATTTATATTTTGATTGATGATTGCAATTTTAGCTAATTAATGCTTGAGAAAGATTAATTAGTGCTTGAGATGAACCCGAGTATACATTGATTAATTAGGTATATTGAATTTCAAATGCTTGATGATGGTGAAGAGAATTAATTTTTTAAAAAAACTTCAGTTATTGTTAGTTGCTTAGTTTTATAATTGCTTGCATTGTATTAGTTGTTAGTTTAGATCTAATTTCTTTTCTCCTTTAAAATTTGCAATTATTTAGTAGCTTTAAACAAGATTAAATAAAATTAATAGGTAGATAGACTTTTTAATCCTTGAAGGATTGACACTTAACTCACTACTATATTACTTGTATGACCCATATACTTGCGGATTCATCAATAAATTTTTGGCGCCGTTGTCGAGGATTGCATTAGTTTAACATCATAATTGATTCTATTTTCCTTGATTTATGGCATTTCTTTCTTTTTATTTCAAATCTGCATTATTCTTATTTTTTTGTTCATTGTAGGTAGTTAAAAGTGTGGTGTATGCATAACACCTGTCATTTAAGATTTAAGCCTCTTACTTTTATACCAGAACTCACTCAATTTGAGAAGGAAATTCGGAAGCATTCCAAGGGTGAAACTAGCACCATGGCAGATCAACAAGGTGAGGAAAGGACTCTTTGGATTTTGTTATGCCCGGTCTAGAAGGCACTCAATAAAGCATTACAAGACCAAGTATTCATGCCAATAATTTTGAAATTAAACCAGCTCTACTTCAAATGATACAATCTAGTGTTCAATTTCACTATTTGGAAAATGAAGATCCTAATGCACACATCGCCAACTTCTTGGAGATTTATGACTCATTCAAGTACAATGGAGTTTCGAATGATGCAGTTAAGATCATCAAGGACATCACATCTTTTCAATAATTTGACCAGGAATCCATATGTGAAGCTTGGGAGAGATTTAAAGAGCTCCAAAGGAGCTGTCTTCACCATGGCCTACCTAGAGATGTGCTAATTAAAACATTTTATAATGGTATGACTCGTTCTACTAGAGACATTATAGATGCAGCCTCGGGAGGTTCTTTGATGCGAAAGATTGTCTAAGCCGCTTTTGAGCTTCCTGATGAGATGGCAAACAATAATTGTTTATGGCCCTTTAAAAGATTTCATTCACCAAGGCAAGAAGGCAAGATTAGTGTGGACATGGTTACATCTCTCCAAGCTCAAATTGCTTCTCTTTCTAAGTAACTTGGGGAATTGAATTGTAAAGCAACTTCTTTTCCTCCTTCTTCATCTCAATTGCCTTGTGAACATTGTCATATGATTGGTCACTTAAGCAATGAATGTGCTTTGATGAATTATAGCATGACGGGAAATAATTACATGGTGCACATGAATTATGTGGGTAACCAATTTTAGCAAGGGTAAATGAACAACCCCTACTCGAATACATACAACCCGTGCTGGAGAAACCACCTAAAGTTTTCTTGGAGTTAAAATAATATTACTCCTCAAGCCATTCCAATCACTATGGTAAGGCAAGGACCCCCGGGATTTCAACCTCCTCAACAAGATAGATGAGCTGCTATGGAAAGCAAATTAGATAAATTGTTTGATGCAGTTATTACAAAGATGACCACTTAAGATAACAACCAAAAGAGAATGGAAGCTAAGTTTGATTAAATAGCAAAAAATCATGCATCTTCTATTCACAACTTAGAGGTTCAATTGGGGCAACTTGCAAATACTATCACTTCAAGGCCTCAAGGCAATCTTCTAACTAGCACCGAAATAAATCCAAGAGAGCAAGTGAAGGCTATCAAACTTAGAAGTGGCAAGGAAATCAATAGTCAAGTTGGAGATTTTAAGGAAAAGGAGAAGTAAGAAGAGAAATCAATTGAAGAAAAAAGAGAGACAAGCAAGGAAAAGCAAGAAGATAGTAATGGAAATGAGGAGAAATTAAAGAAAGCTACTACTTCACCTTATACAATAAAAGTACCATTTCCACAAAGGTTAAAAAAGCCACAAGATGAGAGTTAATTTGCCAAGTTTTTGGAGATATTTAAAATCTTTATGTCATTGTTCCTTTATCAGAAGCTCTCAAACAAATGCCTCTCTATGCAAAGTACTTGAAAGACCTCATCACCAATAGACGAAGTTGGGAATATAATGAGACGGTGACTTTAAATGCAACTTGTAGTTCAATCATCTCACATAATATATCTCCTAAACTCAAATATCTAGGGAGTTTTCACTATCCCTTGTGTTTTAGGCACTATTGAGCTTCCTATATATTTATATAACTTGGGATCAAGTATTAATTTAATGCCTCTTTCCCTTTTTAGGAAAATTGACCTTAGTGAGGCCAAAACCATAAATAGGATATTGCAATTAATAGACTACTCTATCAAGTAACCATACGAAGTTATTGAAGATGTGCTTATGAGAGTTGACAAACTTTTATTTTTGACGAACATTGTAGTATTAGACTTTGAAGCGGATAAGTAATGCCCTATTATTTTAGGGAGACCATTCTTGAATACTGTAAGAGCACTTATAGATGTCCATTATGGTAAATTAACTCTTAGAGTAGGAAGTGAAAGAGTTGAATTTGTGATGTCAAATTTGAGGAAGCATCCTATTGAGAACATGACATGTATGAGGGTAAAAGTGATAAATGATAATGTAAGAGAAGAAAGTAAGAAGGCTGTAGATAGTGTTGTGGAATGTGAGGAAGAGCCAACGAACAAGTCCGTGCAAATAAAGAAGAAGAAGAAGAGAAAGAGGAAAAGGCAAAGTAAGAAGGTTGTGCCTAGTGTTGTGAAATAGGGGTGTGCGCAAAAAGAGCAAGATTACCACAACTATAAGCTATGCAAGTTTCTTAAAGTCTTCAACTGTCACATGCTATCTCCTACACCTCCTCCTCCTGATTCTCCCATATGAGGGTAGTATTAGCTTCCACACTTTTTACATTTTTCTTTTTGTTATTTTCATATTATGTTATGTGTTTTAGATGTTTATGTGGTTAGTTGTATTGATACACTTGTAGTTCACATTAAAGGCAATATGAAATTCAAGTGTGGTGGTATGCATTGCATGAATTTATTAATGGCATATGCATGTAGTTAGTTTTAGCTTTATTATTTAATCTTAAATTGTGGTGTTTGTATGCATCTTTCATAACATATTTGCATGCATTGGGTAGTTAATTGCATAATCAAATTTCTTCATTTTGGATTCTTATAATTCATCTATACCATGAGCTATGTATATAGGAATTACTTTGCTTGATCATGTTTCATAATCTTTATCTAATGTCTAGTTCTAGTTCTTAAGCTTAATTAATAGCTTAAAATTGATGATTTTAGACTTTTAATGAACTTAATGATTTTTTTTATCTTTTGAATGAGTGAATTTTGCAAGTTAAAACTAAAAAAAGATGTTCAAAAAGAATAAGTGAATTTGTGGCATAATTATTCAAGTTTAGAATATTATGAGATGACTACATATCTTTATAAAAAAACTGAATATATAAATAAAAGGTGAGATGGAGTATAAAATGCACTCACCAATTAAGAAGTGAGATGGAGCGTAAAATGCACTCGCAAGACATGCTTAAAAGAAAAATATGATATACAGCTTGTGGTTATTTCTCATATATTAAACTTTAGAATTTTCTATGAATGCTCTATCTTATACTTTTTACATCTTTTTTGGTTTTAGCTTGTGAATTCATGAATGCAAATTGACAAGTTAGCTTTTCACTTAGTAACAATTGCATTCTTAATATTAAGTTATTGGTTTTGCTTTTGAGTTGTAAGCTTTGTATTATATAAAGATTATGTTATATGCTTAGGTAAAGTTGCCAATTTGTGTAATTCTTGATGTTGATGAATTATTCCTAAAGGCTTGCTTGAGGACAAGCAAGAGTTCAAGTGTAGGAGTATTTGATTATATGCTAAGAAGTATTAGTTTTATGTGCATTTTTGTGTGTATTTTTTAGTTATTAGTAGCTTAATTTAGGTTAATTTTGTAGTTGTAGAGCGATTATTTGTTCATCATTATCTTGTAGGAGAGTTAAAATAAGATGGTGTGAAAAGAAGCAAAAGAAAGGAAGTAATCAAGTTACTGAAAGTGGCCAGTCACTGGAGATCACCACTCTCTGGCGATCGCCACGGAGGACAAGCATTGGAGATCGCCACTTTCTGGAGATCGCTACCAGCACGATTTCAGCTATACATATATAACGTGTTGGCCAAGTACAAACGAATTTTATAAAATATTTTGGGATTATTCTAGAAGAATATAAATAGACACACTAAAACCCATTTGAGGAGAATTCTAGAGACCCTAAAATAGTAAAAATATCATCTCCAAGAGCAAGAAAAGAAGATGAAGATGAAGAGTCACCAATCATCACCATAGCTAAATTCTTCTCTTTTTCTTATTTTTCTTATAATTAGAGCATGGGTTTTTCCTTTAAGAACTTGATGTTAATGTTTAATACTACTATGTTAGGCTAGATTTTTATTTGCTAAGGATTATGAATCTCACTTGATTCAAGTATTTGGATTCTATTTACCCATTAATTTTAATATATATTATGTTTATTATGCTTTATGCTTGTTATTGCTTGGCCACCAATAACTTGATTTTAATTAGATTTATGCATTGAGAAATGGTATTTCTAATGGATCTATAAGCACAAATTTGCTTGATTCATGACTAGAGATAGCTTAATTAATTAAATCTCTTTGGGTTGTGCTTATAATTTGTTGTTGATATTAAGGTATGTTTGGATTATAATGAGAGTCCACCCATATATGCTTTGATTGATGATTACAAATTTAGCTAATTAATGCTTGAGAAAGATTGATTAGTGCTTAAGATGAACCTGAGTATGCACTGATTAATTGGGTATATTGAATTTCAAATGCTTGATGATGGTGAAGAGGATTAATTCTTAGCAAACCTTCAATTATTATTAGTTGATTAGTTTTATAATTACTTGCTTTGTTATTAGTTGTTAGTTTAGATCTAATTTCTCTTTTTTCCTTTAAAATTTGCAATTAATTTGTAGCTTTAAATAAGATTAAATAGAATTTTTAGGTGGATAGACTTTTCAATCCTCGAGGGATCGACACTTAACTCACTACTATATTACTTGTACGACCTGTATACTTGCGGAATTGTCAACAATTTTATTCAACTGAGATTGATTCTAGTCATTTAGCTTGGTCACCTAGACATTTTTTTTACTCAAGAGTTTAGTCTCCTAAGCATGGTTATCATTCGCAAGAATATTTTGCATATAATTATTTAGCAAATAATAATATTTTCTTATGGTGAAGAAGAATAAAACACATTAATTTTCATACAAGTATTAACACATTTAGAGTCTTTGATGACCAACAAGGATTTTTAACGATCGACTTTTCTACTTTTCTTTAGACTCTTCTTCTTTATTTTTGATTCTCATTCTTAATTGCCTCTTGGGCCATCGTCAATGACTTTTTGGTCTTTGATGGTGGTAAATCTTGCTCTTTATTGTCAAATTTTCTTTTCTTATTTATATAAACAACTTTTTGCTAGGGTGTTATTTCTTTTTCTTTTGATCTTTAATCTATTTAGGATATTATCCCTCTCTTTCATAATTTGGTTTTGCTTTTGGGTATTCTACTTCTACAGATCTTCATATTTCTTTTACTCAGTATTGGAAAATCTGTGGAATTGGAGAAAAGAAATCAACATACTTAGGAGATATTGCTTAACTTAGCCTACCTAAGGTATAAGACAATCTTTAAGTACTTTTATCAATTCAATGATCAAGATGGGTTCTACCATTATCATCATTTCATAGAGGATCGTTGAGTGTTAGCCCAGTAATTCAGTTGAGCAAAATATTTTGAATCAACTATTGGTATGTATAATTGCTAAGTTTTTTATCCTCAAATTACGACGTCATTGTACCGGCATTTCAATGGCTTCTATATTTTCTTTCCTTTTTAAGTATGTTAATGTTATTTTTCTCATCTTTAATTTCAAGATTTCTGGCAGAAGTAAGGCTTGTAGTTATGGTTGGATAGCTTGTAATATTTTGTATAACCCTATGCAATCTCTGTAATCTTTCAGTATAATATTATTTCTTATATTTCAAAAATATTTAAAGTTGATCTACAAAGGATACAAATGAAGTTATGTATGACTTTTATCCTTAAGCTAGATGTAGATTATCAAATACGTGGATTTAAATAGTTGACTAACAAATTAGAGTTCATATGTTACCTTAATCAGAATCTCGGTCTTTGTAACCAGATCTCCGATGTCTTCGATACTTAGAGTGCTTGTAGTCTTTCTTGCCTCTTTCATTGATCTTTCACTTAAATCGATCTCTACTAGTGGTAATTTAATGGCCCCTTTCTAGGCCACTATATAGGCTTCATGTGTAGCTTTTTAGTCTTCTCCATTGACTAGCTTTCCCCTTGGCACTCAAATTCTTCGGGCTATTTACCAAATTAAGGTTCAAAATTTGGTAAATTTCCTTTTTGTGATTGATTTTAAAAAAATTATAACTTGTGGTTTGTTTTAAAAAAAATTCCAAATTTATGGTTCGGTTTGACTGACCAAAATTTTTGACTTTTTTTTAGGGATCATTTCGCCCGTGAGAGAGGCGAAATGGCCCCTTAGGCTATTTTGGGCCATTTCGCATGTGGGACAGGCGAAATGCCTTGAATGAACCGAACCGAACCGACCTGATCGGTTTGGTCGGTTACCGATTCAGTTTGGTTTGATTTTGGTTTTTAAAAATATATAACCGACTGGTTTGGTTCGATTTTGGTTTTTAAATTTCGGAAAAAAATACGACGACAATGAGAAAATTACATGAATTTTTTTGACCCAAGCTGTGTTGGAAACGGATGTCGAAACAATAATTTGATGAATAGTAAAATAGTAACTTTTTGTACAATTTTGAATGTTACTATTCACATATTGCAAAAAAATTATGATATTTTATACAACCAAACAAAAATCAAACCAAACCAGTCGGTTATATATTTTTAAAAACCAAAATTAAACCGAACCGAGTCAGTAACCGACCAAACCGGTCAGGTCGGTTCGGTCAAGGCATTTCGCCTGTCTCACAGGTGAAATGCCTTGGCATGGCCATTTCGCCTGTCCCAAAATAGCTTAAGGGGCCATTTCGCCTCTCCCACAGGTGAAATGACCCCTAAAAAAAGTCAAAAATTTTGGTCAGTCAAACCGAACTATAAATTTGAAATTTTTTTTAAAATAAACCATAAAAAATGGAATTTTTTTAAAATCAACCATAAAAACGGAATTTTGAAAATTTTGAACCACAATTTGTTAAATTGCCCCAAATTCTTCACTCTTTGATGCAGGTTCTAACACTTGTTAGTTCCTGGTTAGGGTGGTCAATAGAGTTCCAGTCTCTTTGGTTGGAGTGATTGCCTATTATTGTAGTTAGGTCTTCTATCTCTATAGCACTTAGGAGGTATGTGGTCTGTCTCATCATCCCTTAAGGTTTGTTGGTTAGTGGTCATTTCCTCATTATCTATCACTTGTTTTCGATTTCCTTTTAGCATTTTTATTAATTTTGCGGATTCTCCTATTGGGAACCTCTATTTTCTTTCTACACCTGATCAAGCTGGATGTGACATTGCACTCTTACAATGAGTGATGTCATTGTACAACAGTTCAAGGCAGCCCTTGAGGTAAATCTTTATTGATGGGTATGCTGGTCATGAGAACTTAAATTGATCTGTTAACATTATTTTTTGTATCGTTGTATAACTACACTGAATAGGTTTTATATTTGCAACTATATAAATTCACCCCAAAAGCATAATGAACCTATATAATATCTCAAAGACAATTATTAATTTATCGACCAACTAAAATTCATCATACTCTGTATATATATATGTACATATACTTTATCATAATATTATTATTATACTTTTTAAGAATACATAATTTGAGTGTTTTTAAATTTAACTTTGTTCATAAAATTATTTACCATATCTCATTTCAATCCATAGATTATTATTTCATTATTCATAGGGTTTTCGAAGTTTTCTTTCAAGTTTGCATTCTTAAGTCATTAAAGTAACTTGAATATATAAATATTGAAATAATTGTATTTGTTGTTATTAGTATTACTTTATTTATCTAGACATGGCTATGCAGGTATTTCGATACAGCAAACTCCGAGTAGGCCCTAGTTGAAAATTTATGAACCAGGTATGGGTGTGCAGGTATTTTCACATGGTTGTGCCTGAGCAGGATTATATCATGTTAAGATTTTTAGCTTCAGGCACAGTTATGCCTACTAATTTTTAGGGAGACACAATTGTGTAAGGTAGTCTACACAGATGTGGCTACCAAGGATTTGGGGTGAATAGTTGTGCAGGGTAGTCTATATAGATATGCCCAACTGGTCTGGCAGGTATATACTCTTCTGGCCCTTTGAACAAGATTTCAATGTCCAAACTTTAATATATTTTAATCACATTGATAACAATTAGAAGCATTACATTTTCAGTCATTTTACTAGTATTTACACATTTCACAATAATGCATTTTTGCACAATTATTTTTATTCATCAATAAAATGTTTTCTAAGGATTCATTCCACTTCTCATATAAACATCAAAATAAACAATAAACTTATCTCCAAAAATTGCTCATCGATAAAAATAAGTATAAAACATAGATTTTAGGGAGAAAAACACCATGCTCAACAAGTTTTTATAATTCATATGATTCACCAATATATCCAATATGTAATAACCAAGAAAAAGGAATTGTTTGAGGAGAACATCAAGATTTGAATGGAAGAATACAAGGAATGAACTAGAAAAGGAGGCCGAAGATGGATTAACACGTGCCAATAAGGGCAATCAAGATGAAGATTCCAGCTTTCCAAGGGAAGAGTGATCCATAGGCATACTTAGAGTGGGAGAAAAAGGTTGAAAGGGTGTTTAAGTGCCATAATTATACCAAAGGAAAAAAGGTAAAATTGGTCACTATAGAGTTCACTAACTATGCTAGTATTTAGTAGGATCAATTCACCTCCATTAGGCATAGAAGTAGAGAAGGACCAATCACCTCATGGTGTGAGATGAAAAGTATAATGAGGAAGAGATTTATACCTCAACACTACTATAGAGAGGTGTACAACATGTTACAAAGGTTGAACCAAGGCTCTAAGAGTGTTGAAGAGTATTTTTAAGAGATGGAGATGGCTATGATTCGAGCTAACATTGACGAGGATAGATAGGCTACCATGGTACATTTTCTATCAGGTTTAAATCATGAAATTGCTAACCTTATTGAATTGCATCATTATGTAGATTTGAAGGACATGGTACACATGGAAATCAAGGTGGAAAAGCAATTGAAGGTGAAAACTAAAATAAATTCGACTCCTACAACTACATGGAAATCGAATTGGAAGAGCAAAGGAGGAGAAACAAGTGCAAGTAAGGGCAAATTTGAGCCAAATAAAAGTAAGGATGTTACTACATCAAAGACACAACCTAAGGATGACAAATCCAAAGGTAAGTCAAGTTATATTCAGTGCTTTAGATGTTTGGGATATGGGCATAAGGCTGCACAATGTTCAAATGCCAAGATCATAACCCTACGCAATAGGGAGGTGGTGAGTGAGGAAGAGGATGATGATGATAATCTGAGTGACATGCCACCATTAGAGGACGCATCTGATGTGGAGGAGGAATTAGCCCCATAAGGACCAATTCACACTTTGGTTACTAGGCGTTCCTTAAACATGCAAGCTAAGGAGGAAGAGGTACAACGTGAAATTTTTTTTATACTCAATGCATGATACATGATAAATTATGTAGTATGATTATGGATGGTGGAAGTTATGCTAATGTTATTAATGTACTTTAGTTGATAAATTGGGAATTAAAACAACTAAACATCCTAGACCTTATAGACTACAATGGTTGAATGAAGGTGGGAATATTAAGGTCACTAGGCAAGCATTGATTGCATTCTCTATTGGATGTTATTGTGATGAGGTATTATGTGATATTGTTCCTATGCAAGCTAGTCACATATTATTAGGATGTCTATGGCAATATGATAGACGAGTCATACATAATGATTTTACTAACAAATATTCATTTAAGTTGAATAGTAGGACTATCAATTTGTTACCTATGTCGCCTAAGAAAGTGTATGAGGATTAGAAAATTCTGAGTGAATGTGAGAGTGCACATAAAAAAGAAAAGGTACACCAACAAAAGGAGAGTTGTGAGAAAAGCCAAGAGAGGCGTGAGAAAAGAGAGGATAAAGGAGAAAAAATAGAGGGGATGCGCTGAGAGAGTAAAAATAGTAAGATTGTGCATGCAAAAGGAGAGACTAGTATACAAAAAGTGGTAAAAAAAGAGGTAAAAGGCAATTTCTTTACAAGAGAGGGTAAGATTAGAAAGACTTATCTAAGCAAGCAACTTATGATACTATTGGTATTCAAGGGTGCATGTTTAGCTTTTGATGCTAACCCAATTCTCTCTTCTCTACCTAGTTCTTTTTAAGTGTTGTTACAGGAATTTGATTATTTATTTTCTAAGTCTATGCCTGATGGTTTGCCACCATTAAGAGGGATAGAATATCAAATTGATTTTATTCCTGGATCACAAATTCCAAATAGGCTAGCCTATAGGAGTAATCCCGAAGACACAAAAGAACAATAAGGACAAGTGGATGAGTTGATGTCTAAAGGATTGATTAGAGAAAGTATGAGCCCATGTGCTACTTGTGCTTAAAAAGGATGGAACATGGCGTATGTGTGTTGATTATCATGCCATCAATAAAATCACTGTAAAGTATCACCATCCTATACCTCGTTTAGATGACATGTTAGATGAATTACATGGTGCATGCATATTTTCTAAAATAGATTTAATGGATGGGTATCATCAAATTAGAATGAAAATAGGCGATGAATGGAAAACTGCCTTTAAAAGAAAATATAGGTTATATGAGTGGTTAGTCATGCCATTTGGTTTAACTAATACTCTTAGTATATTCATCCATTCAATGAACCATGTTTTGAGGGATTTTATAGGTAAGTTTGTTGTTGTCTATTTTGATGATATACTTGTGTATAGTAAATCACTAGAGGACCATGTTATGCATGTTATATCAGTTTTTAATGATTTACAATCATAAAAGTTGTATGCTAAGCTTGCTAAATGTTAATTTCACTACAAGAAACTGTCGATATAGCGACGTAAAGTAGCGACGGAAAATAATTTGTCGCTAGTAGCGACGGACTAGCGACGAAAATTTATGCATAACGACCAAATTGAAAAATGCAAATTTAGCGACAGATTAGCGACGGAATTCTGTCGCTAAATAGCGACGGAAAATATTTCGGTCGCTATATTTGGCGGTAACTTGGCGGGAGCAACTAACGACGGAATATAGCGACGGATTTGGTTTTTCGTCGCTAAATTAGCGACGGATTAATATTTCCGTCGCTATCTTAGCGACGGATTTTTATTCCGTCGCTAACTTAGCGACGGAAATCCCTTTTCCGTCGCTATTTTAATTGTATTACTTTTACAATTGTGTATTTAATATAACTTATATTTTAAATCAAGAATATATTAAAAAATGAATAATAATTAAAAGAAATTCAAAATTTTTTTCTAATAAGATAAACATGATACCGAATTCAATGAAAAATTAGTTAAATATTTTTTTTGATTTTTGAAATTTTTTTATTTAATTTATTATCAAATATTTTTTATGCAAGATAATGTAATCTATTTTATTTATTTATTTATTTCAATAAATATAATTTTTTGATATAAATATATTATTTGGGAACAAATAAATTTATTATTTTTAATAAATTTTATTATATTATTCTCAATAAATATGTTAATTGTTATACAATTTATTAGATTAGCGACGGAAATACTTTCCGTCGCTATTTTAATTGTATTACTTTTACAATGATTTTTTTAAAATTGTGTATTTAATATAAATTATATTTTAAATCAAGAATATATTTTAAAAATAATAATAATTTAAAGAAATTCAATTTTTTTTTCTAATAAGATAAACAAGATACCGAATTTAATGGAAAATTAGTTAAATATTTTTTTGATTTTTAAAATTTTTTTATTTAATTTATTATCAAATATTTTGTATGCAAGATAATGTAATCTATTTTATTTATTTATTTTTTGTCGATAAATATATTTTTTTGATATAAATATATTATTTGGGAAAAAATAAATTTATTATTTTTAATAAATTTTATTATATTATTCTCAATAAATATGTTAATTGTTATACAATTTATTAGATTAGCGACGGAAAGCGTTTCCGTCGCTAAGAGAGCGACGGAAACCTTTCCGTCGCTAACTTAGCGACGGGAATCCTTTTTCCGTCGCTAAATTAGCGACGGAAATCCTATTTCCGTCGCTAATTTAGCAACGGAAAGCAAAATGCTTTCCGTCGCTATTTTAATTGTATTACTTTTACAATAATTTTTTTAAATTGTGTATTTAATATAAATTATATTTTAAATCAAGAATATATTTTAAAAAATGAATAATAATTAAAAGAAATTCAAATTTTTTTCTAATAAGATAAACAAGATACTGAATTCAATGGAAAATTAGTTAAATATTTTTTTGATTTTTGAAATTTTTTTATTTTATTTATTATCAAATATTTTTTATGCAAGATAATGTTATCTATTTTTTTTCAATAAATAGAATTTTTTGATATAAATATATTTATTTGGGAACAAATAAATTTATTATTTTTAATAAATTTTATTATATTATTCTCAATAAATATGTTAATTGTTATACAATTTATTAGATTAATTTATATATATAATTTATAACAAGGTTTTATACAAAATTATTGCTTAGTCTGTATAAACAATCTTCTTAATCATAAATAAGAACTCTAATGGGCTATTGTCAATAAATATATTATCCTTGCGCACCAATGAAAAATAA
>CATIWO010357978.1:0-10256 GCA_949673435.1 Macaranga tanarius | reverse complement strand
TTTTTATAAGCTAGGTAAATTGTGGTAAAATTTAAATTTGGTGGGGTTATGATGTTGACATATATTATAATTAGTTATTACCAAAATCTATTCTTTCTTTTTCATCTTTTTAATTTCTTCATCTTCTTCTTGCACTTCACTGTTGTTCTTGTACAAAATTAAAGATCAGATTGTGACACTAAAATTATTGTCCTTTATTTGTAGGCATTTTTTGGGGTTATGGAGTGCCATACAATAATCTTTTCATGTGTCAAAAAAAAAAAAATTGTAGGGTATGCGATTCAAGTGTTGTCACCCCCTCCTTTTTTTTTTGTCTGTTCTTTTTCTTTTCTTTGTTTCGATCATATTGTCCCATATACCCAATACCAGCTGGAAAGCTTAATTTGATGAGAAAGGCCTATTTCATTTTTGCCTTTTTTTTTTTTTTTTTTTGGCTATAGATATCTCTTTTTTTTGGCAAAATATATTAATACAGTTGTATAGTTAAAAGGTATTACATTTTTCTTTTAATGGGTAAAATTATCTAGTCCAACTAACTAGGATAAAAACACTAGGACCTAAACTGATATCTCGTTTAAACGATAATAGATATATATCAGCTCTGATTCGACGGTTAATATTTTTCTAAACTAATTAAACAAAAAAATTATAATTACATAGTACCAAAACCAATTCAATGCTATATAGAATAGTGGATGTAAAGTGTACATTTGCATTGATGTTATATAAAAAGAGAAGTGGTGATTCGATTAAAACTGTATGTTGATAAAAGACAAGAACACAAAAATGGTGGAGGAAGCAATGTAATATTGTATTGTCACCATCGGTCCTGGCCATGAGGATGAGGAGCAAGGGGAGGGGAGGGGAGGGGAGGGCCACCGGTCATGGATCTACCAATGGTCCCTTTTCTTTTTTCTCTTTACATTTCTAATGTCTATTGCCTCTTGTACCCACATTTCTCGATACTATTTCTCATTTAACACAAATTGATAAACGTGCCATGACTAATTAATCATATACTATTTTTTCTCTACTATAATCTTTTATTAATCACATTTTTTTCACTCATAAAATATTATTTTTTCTATTTTAAAATATATACATATTATTTTATTAAACTATTTAAATTTAATTTATCTATATATTACTTTAAAGAATTCATAAGATGTTAATTATTTTGTATCATTTTTACTATTGTAAACAATATTTTAGTTCAATAGTAAAATTAAAACTTTCAATATTGAGTGGAGCTAGAGTCTCAACATTACTAGAATTACTTAATAGTTCCCTTTTCGGATATATTGCATTATATTATTAAGAACCATTAATTTGTAAGGTACCCTTAGTTTATTCATAGTCTCATTAATTAAATAATGGAGATTTCTTTGAGGAGATGTATACCACTTTAATATAATAGATAATTATTGTGTTTTAATTAATTGGAATAATTGTGATTATACTATATTAAAAATTATTATTATTATTATATTGTGTTATACTCTATTTGTGCCAAGAAATAGTTTTTCTTTTTCATAATAAATAAATAAAAAAAAGACTACTATCTTATATTTAAGTCATATAAAGATTTTTTTAATACAGTGTTATATTGTCAAATAGTTAATTATTAAACAATCCCATTACTTTGACTAATAGTGTACTGAGCCTAACTATATGAATCAAAATTATCATTATTTATTGTTATTATTATTTTTATCAAGATGAATATTTCATTCATTTTAGAAATTTTACATTAGAGAGGGAGCTTAAAACTAACCCCAAGAGATGCCACCATCCCCTACTAAATTTAGCATAAGGAGATATGAAAACCGGCAGACTAAATAAATCCTAATTACTTTAGAGATCTCCAAATGAGACCACATATAGTCAGATCATTTATGACTATAGGTGAAATAAGATTGTACTAGCTAGAAAGAAAACACCAAGAAAAACAAAAAACAAAAGAGTAAGACAAATCATTCATATCTAGAGCTTCAAAATCACAACAAAATGAGATTGACTGACCAAAAGAGGAGAACACTATAGTGAACACTGTCAAACATGATCAAGACCCGCAATAGCATCTACAGTAGTTGTGGCCAGATCAAAAAAGTATCCACTCTTGAGCTAGATTGTCATGATCCCTATCTACTTAAGCCAGATGTGCAAACTCCCAGCAAAAAGAGATATAAATACTAAAAGAAAGAAGGTTAAAATGGCCAAAAAAAATCACCAAAAACCAGTAGTATTTTGATTAAAAAAATGGATGAACAATAGCTATTTGTTGGCTATAAGAGAGCTATTACTTAAAATTTATTATCTTTATTATTTATAACTATATGTTTAGTTTATATAAAATTAAACTAAGTTATAATTTTAAAGTAAAAATAGAGAATTAATGGTGCATTAAAATAAAATTAATTTTTTTTTTAATTTTAAAGTAAAATTGAGAGTTTAAAAAATTAATAAAAATAAATTGAAAAAAGAAGAATGATTGACCATAGTAGCTTTACATCCCGAGGAAATGCCAGCTTGGAGGCCGTAGGATTGACCGATCTGCAACCCTCACGTGCGATTCCTCTTTGACGATTCTTACTCGCTCACCTCTCTACCCCTCGTGCCTACGATTTTTTCCCCTTAATTAATCGCCGACTCATCTTCAACCAATCAACAATTTGCACTTTGTTTACTTTTCAACGAAATTATTGTTGTTGTTGTTTGATCAAGAAAATAATTAGCCCATAAGCTTAGTTATTGGTCTAAAGCATCCTATTATAGATCATTATTTTCATAGGCTAGTCTAAATGTTAAATTATAATCGTCTTCTGGCATAAATTTATTTTTGTTTTACTTCAATTATTATATAAATATTTAATAATGATATTATTTATAAAATAAATTTTACTTTGAAATAAAAAATAAAATTGTAATAGAATTTTTTCATTAAATAATTAATACATATAAGTTCAAAAAATATAATTATTATGTGTTAAATTATATGATTGTAATAAATACACATTGGTCTGTGTAGTTTGACATGTTCACCAACGCAACTGTCGTAGATATTATTCTATCTATAATTGATCCCTTCCCTTGCTCCCACTGTACTATACTAATGACCAAAAAAATACACATTAATTATTTGTTAATTTTATTGTGTTCTTAATATTAATTTAAACAATAATTAAAATCAACTGATAAATAGTTGTTCACGTTTAAACAACGTTTCAAGTTTAAGTCATAATATATACAAATATATTATATAAACTGTTGGTAAATATTTACCATTTTTGTGCTACTATATAAGGCAAACTGAATTATTTAAAGTTTAACAGACTCTGTATATTTATAATTTAGAAAAATATATAAATTTTAAAATCTTTATTAATTTTAAAAATTTAGAAATTATTTTTAACGTCATCATGCGTCATTTCCCACAATCTTAATAAAAAATAAAACTGTTTATTTATACGGAAACAGCATCATTCAATCCCCAAGTAGCCCTGTCCTCCTACTAACCCAACATTTTACAGTATTAAGTTATTCACAACGCCGATCAATTCCCGATTTATTTCTTTTAATTAATCAGCCCAATTTGTTATCTTTCTCACTTTACCATCACAAAATGATTTAAAATTTTTTTATACTAAAACCTAATCTTCTACTCATGATTATTATTATTATTATTATTTTTGAAAAAAGAAAAGATTTAAGCTTTAGAATAGCACAACAATAAACAAACACACAAACCCCAATCATGCAACATAATATTTATCTATTTATATATCTTCATCAATCAATGACAAATGTATAATCCTCAATTGAAGATTCTCCACCATTATAAAATTCACTCCCTAATTTCTTTTCTACACATATTAACTAAAATTAAACTATTCTTCAAACTAAACATTTATTTTTAACCAATATTTATCCGTTCAAACAACCAAAGAATTTTAATTTTGTTAAGTAAAATTTTGAATTTCAGTTTTATATATAAAACAATCGAAGCTCATATAAATACACCAATTACAATCCTCTCTTTTTTTCCCTTTCTCTGTAGCATCTCTCTCACCATTTTTCTATTTGTATATATATATATTATATATCTTTAGAGTAAATGCAAAGCGGCTAAATTAGGCTGCAAAATCTGACAATAAAACACAATCTCATCTCTATGCTCTCTTACTCTTAAATATATAGCTGCAGAAAAGTCGCACTTCTCCCTTTCCCCATTGCCCTGTTTAATTTGATTCCATTGCTTCTAGTCAACTTATTAGTCAATTTAATTCCCTTTTTCGAGACACAAAAACTAAATTAACCAGCAACAGTAATAATAACTAAATAATTAAAAATGCTGGAAACTGTCAAGTACCTCATCGGCTCCGCCGGTCCTTCCGGCTTCGGTTCTAAGTCCACCGCAGAACAGGTCACCGACGGTTGTGATCTTCGTTCCATCACGGCTATCATCACCGGTAAAACTTGCAATGACTTGATAGTGCGCTTTTTTTTTTTTTTTCTTTTGGGAATAATAGATATTTATGTACGTGGTTTGTGTGATTGTGTGGTTATTTTTGGATTGCAGGAGCTACTTCAGGTATAGGAGCTGAGACATCGAGAGTGTTGGCGAAGCAAGGAGCGAGGCTTGTGCTTCCGGCGAGGAGCATGAAAGCAGCTGAGGATGCTAAAGCGCGTATAGTATCAGAGTTTCCTGACTCTGAAATCCTTGTTATGCCTCTTGATCTTAGCTCTCTAAAGTCTGTTAGAAACTTCGTTTCTGAGTTTGAGTCTCGCAACCTGTCTCTCAATCTCCTCATGTAAATTATTCATTCTTTTCGCATATATTTGTTTTTTCTGTTTGATTCCTGAGAAAACACAAAAAAAAAAACACAGAAAATCTGATATCATTTTTTTTCCCTCTTTTTTTGATATCAGAAATAATGCTGGAAAGTTCGCACACCAGCATGCAATATCAGAAGATGAAATAGAGATGACCTTTGCTACTAATTATCTTGGTAATTAATAATTCATGCAAAGAGAAAACATGCCATTTTTGCATCATCGATCAAGTTTTTGGTTAATAATTGTTTAAATTTTCAGGTCATTTTCTGTTAACAAAATTGTTGCTGAAGAAGATGATAGAAACGGCAAAAGAAACTGGCGTTCAAGGCAGAATAGTGAACGTTTCATCTAGTATTCACGGCTGGTTTTCCGGCGATATGATCCGATATCTCGGCCAAATTTCTCGAAACAAACGGTAAGGACTCAGAAAAATCGATCATCACGATATTTTTTTTTTTTGAAAATAATCATCACGATATTGATATATATATATATATATATATATATATAGATATTTAATTTCCTTAAAATATTTTTGTCCTGATTTTGTTATTTTTTTGGGTCTGTCGCAAGTCATTACGATGCCACACGTGCTTATGCTCTATCGAAACTGGCTAACGTATTGCACACAAAGGAGCTTGCTCACAGATTGAAGGTACTAACCAGTAACCAACAGGCTCCATAATGATTTCGTGGTTTATTATTTTATATATTTAATGCCGAGGAGAGGCTGAAAAAAAAGCGAAATTTGTTGTTTTGTATTTTGTATTTTGCCTATTTTCCATGATTAAATTGATCATTTATATCATTATTAATAATGCAGCAAATGGAAGCCAACGTGACTGTCAATTGCGTCCATCCAGGAATTGTACGAACTAGGCTCACTCGAGAACGAGAAGGCCTTGCCACAGGTAATAAAAAATAATTTATATAAAATCTCGTTGTTCTGAAGACGATTTCGATATTATTATTAAATTAAAATAATTTATGGATAATATATTATTATTATTTGCTAATATATATGTGACATGCAGATTTGGGCTTTTTCATGGCATCAAAGCTATTAAAGACAATTCCTCAGGTAAATTTCATGTATATATAAAGTGAGCTTTGTGAAATGTGTATTTTGATATATGTGTTTATAATTTGGTTCGTGTGTGTGTGTGTTTAGGCTGCTGCTACAACATGTTACGTAGCTACAAGTCCGAGACTGATGAATGTTTCTGGGATGTATTTTGCGGATTGTAATGAAGCTTCAGCGTCGAAATTGGCATCCAGCTCAACAGAAGCTTCAAGATTATGGTCCGCCTCTGAAATCATGGTATCTAAAGACCCAAAAGCAGTTTTTGACCCCGCCACTGAATATGGTGCATAAAAAGAAAGATACAATAATATGGTTTTTATTAGGATAATTACATGTAAAAGGAAACAGAATATTAATTATAAACAGAAAAAAAGTATATTTAGCTACTAATGGAAGGGATCGATGGAAAAAGAAAAAGAAAAAGAAAGAAAATATATATACAATTGTATACTGCTTAGAAAAATATATATATGGTTAGTACGTATGTTATATATAGAATGCTTTTAATTAATTTGATATACTTATTAATATACACATATGGATTGATATTTAATTATATGTTTTTTTTAGTTGGTTTATCTCATAACTTGGTGGATGAGATTGGGATATAATTATTCAATGATTGTTATTATTATGAAGTAGAAGGGAGTGCTGATGAGGTTCTTGATTGGTAGTGAAAGTGCTCGGAAGCCCTACATATGCATATATATTAAGTTTTGGGTGTCAACAGTTTTAATTAATTAATGAGTTTTGGATTTGAATTAGTAGCAAATGAAAGTAGCTGGAGAGGAATCCACATATAATCAAGGATTATTAATGTGTAATGGTACAATTAATTAGTTAATTTTTTTTTTGTGTTATATTAAATAGAGAAAATGAGAGCAGAATAAGTGGGCAATAAGAACATGGGGTCGGTTTGTACCATGTGGTGTGGTAGTTGATTTTTGAAGAGTATCTTTGAGGGTAATGGTGAATGGGACCATAGGAACATGCGCCAGGAGCTTGGGGGTTGGAGGGAAACAATATGCTTTTAAGGAAAGAAAAATTCAAGATCAAGACAACTGCAAATTTTACTATACATTAAAGTGATAAAAATTATAAATTATCATATCATATCATATGGTACATGGTTGTGGTGCAAGGTCTGTTCATGGGTAATAACAGGTCTATTACCATACAGTACAAAATGCATGTAAACTCTTGTCATTATCATGCAAGGCCACCCAGAAATCAGAAACACTATATTGTTGGTTGACATATATACATAATTCTCTACTCGGGGCCTACATTTCTTTGTATAGCCCATCAAAGGCCACTGTTGGGTTTCATAGTCGTTCCATGCACATGCAATGTATGCCTTAAAATGACAATTATCATTTCCCTCCATTAGCATATTCATCAATGAGAAATGAATGTAGCACTTTAGTGCTCCAATAAATTTGAATCGATGCATACCTAAGAAAAGAAATAAAAAAATGGATGAATTTAGTCCCAAAGTTTCCTTGATTTCTTTTTCCCGAAAATTTTTCCAATTTGAATCGAAAATTTATCTACTAGAATTATTTAAAACGGAGACAATAGTAAAATCATTAAGTTAAAACAATGATTTGATCATGGAAAAATAATCATTTTATTAAAGTTCAAAATAATAATCTAATTAAGCTAAAAATAATTATTTTAAAAAACAATTTAAAATTATATAATTTTTTTATCTTAATTATTGGTATTCACAAATTATTGAATTTTAACTAATTCAATTTAATTTGAAAAAAACTATAAAGATTCTACTAACAATTAATTTAATGTAATTTTCTATATCACAATTTTTAATTTGAGATATTGCTTAATGGAAATAGTACCAGCCAGCTGATAACGAATGTTTGTAAAAAAATATAAACTTTAGAGGTTTCAAGTTGGAATTTTTTTTTTTTTTTTTGGTTATAATTAAGTTAAAAAATAAATTTCTGAAAATAACATCCTGGGCCGAAAACAATATTAAATCCCAAGCTGACCAGAAGTATAGGCCCATAATACTCCACGATTCATGAGCTCAAAACTTTCTGCACCCAAACGACACTAAACTGAAAAGACGACGGACAAACTGAGAAAACAACAATTATTAGCGACGCTCGACATGTAAAACGACGACACTCCCAAAATTTACTAAAACTCTCAAACCCTCCCTAAAACCCCTCAATTTAGCAGCCAGCCAGCCACCGTCCTCCTCCCACCGGAAATGGCCACTCAGAAAGTCTTAACTCCAGAAACTCTCCGTTCCGCCGCCAAACAATCACAAGGCTGCCTCGTCGTTCCGGTCACTCTCCGTCGCGCAATCAAAAGATACATCAAAGGTACTTACCTCCTCACAGTTGCTTGCTACTGTTCTATTTTATGCTAAAATTAGGGTTTTTGATATGCAGAGCTAGAAGAGCCGCACATGAAAAGGAAAGTGTTAAGATTATCAGAATCTTTTAGAGAAATTAAAGAGGTGAATCTGATGCTACCATTGACAACATCAAAAGAGCTAGTTGAGGATCCATTTAAGTCTATGGAGAGATCTAAGCGATGGAAAATTAAAAGCGGTTACGGTGATATTGGCCTTAAATATGCTGATGATGAGACCGTTGCTTATGTTGCGTCGCGAATGCCTGCTGTTTTCTCTGCTTGTTACAGAGTTCTTAGTGAAGTATTGGCATTTCTCTTATTTTCTTGTAAATTGGATCTTAATTTTTATTTGTAGTTAAAAAGATTAAATTTTTATTTTTAAATAGGTTCAGAGAAGGTTGCCTGATTTTTCTCCAAGAAAGGTATTGGATTTTGGTGCTGGTACTGGATCAGCTTTTTGGTGAGTTTTTATTTTTTACTTATTGTTAATCTGTGCAATGGGAGATTCAGGAAATGGAAATGGTGAACTTTTGGTGATGTTTGTTGTGGAATTGGTACAGGGCCATGCGACAAGTGTGGCCAAAGTCAGTGGAGAAAGTTAACATAGTGGAGCCGTCTCAATCGATGCAAAGGGCTGGTAGAAGCCTTATACAAGGTAATTCATTTCTGAATGTTCTGTTTAGCTTTAGTTAAAAGAAAAAGATGTGTCTTTTACAATGATCCCTATGTTAATGTTTGTGGAAGAAGGATTTTCTTTTTAGTATAGGTGGAAGCAGAAAGATTTTCAATGTGTATTGTATGGCTTTCTTCTTTTTACTGAAATTGAATGTGGATGTCATATGTACGAAGAACTGACTTGCATTAGATGTGATTGTTTGTTATGCACTAGTGTTATTTGAGGCTTATTGAGCTCAATTATATAGAATTTTCCCTAAAAAGTTAAATTTCAAACGTTTGTTTGATGGTAAAATGTTTTAATTCTCTGTTAATATTGGTTAATCCAAGTAATTTCTTTTTGATGGAGAGATATGTTGTAATATAATGACAAAGATAATATGGTATGCCATTTTTTGTTTGTTTTACTGGACTTCTTTGCTTTACTTTTTTTTTTTCGTTCGTTTGAGAAACACACAATTAAGCTAAATTCTGACACTAATGTTCTATAACTCTTTTAGGTCTGAAGGATTTGCCACTTATTCATGGCTATAACACCATTCAAGCTTTAAGCAAAAATATCAAGAAGTCCGAGAGGGAACATGACCTTGTAATTGCTGTATGTTCTGTTCTTGTGGATGCACATGTATACCTTTTTTTTTTTATCATTAGCATTCACATGCATGTGGACTGTGACATTTGCTGCTTTGTTCACCACCTTGCTCTCATTGAATCTTATTTCACCTTTGGTATTAACTATTCTTAAATGTTCATTGCTATGAAGTCCTATGTGCTTGGGGAGATACCATCTCTGAAGGACAGGATAACTATAGTGCGCCAGCTTTGGGATCTTACAGGGGATGTTTTGGTAAGATCTCATGCTTAATAATAATAATTTTATGTGTTGATTTGTATATGTGTATAGACCAGAGGAATTAGTGTTGACGTTAGAATGCTGAGAGAGAGAGAGAGGACTCTCTATATATTTTTTTTTTTTTGCAAGTAGGACTCTCTCTATTAGGTATCATGAAACTTGCAGATTTTGTTTTCATAACGAGATGTTCTATGCATTGATTTTTCTGAAAACTTAAATGTGGAGCAGGTTTTGATCGAACCAGGAACACCACATGGATCTAATATCATATCTCAGATGCGGTCACACATATTATGGATGGAGAAAAGGGTGGGTTCCTGTCCTCTTATTGTTGCTTGGGGTGAAATTTTATCGCGTTGCATGTTAACGTTTACACTAGATTTTTTTCTTGTTTCTAATTTATGATTGCTTATATTGCATACT
>CATIWO010357952.1:0-19566 GCA_949673435.1 Macaranga tanarius | reverse complement strand
GAAGGCTCCGTTGATGCCTTAGTCCCTTTGCTTTGAGAGATCAATTGCTTCAGCTCCTTTACTTCAGCTATCAGATTTTCCATCCTTGCATCTCTTAGGGTCTCATAAACTTCAAACTTAGTGATCACATTCATCATAATGTCATCAAGCCTTTTATCACTTCGATTTGCCACATCCTCTATCTTCTTCTCGACTTCTTCAATGATGTCCTCAAATCTCTTTCTTTTTGGTGCTCTATTCTTTTTCTTTGCTTTGGCCTTACCATCCTTTTTATTCACCCTCACATTATCATGAGCTACTTGAGGTTTGACGTAGTTGGTAGCATCTTTTACTGTCGGCATCTTTTAGCCTTCCAAAGTCTGTGATAATCTCAGCTCTGACTAGAAAATCCTCATAAAAAACTTATTGATCCAATGTTGCAAGAATAGTAAGCTTCCTTGGTACAAAGTGTATGGCTAACCCTGTGATAACGTGGCCCATAGACATCAGTGCTTTTTATCCCTGCACAACACGCCATATAGAACGAAACACAAGATATGCACTATTCACCCTACGGTTAGTAACCATGCACCACATCAAGAATAGTTCATCAGGCATAACCTTTGTACTCTCATTCCTACCACAAATGGTGTGTGCTATGAACTTGTGAGTGACTATTAATTAGCCCATTAATCATAGTATCTCCATGACTTATTCTATCCCTTTTAGTAATCTCAGCCCAAAATCCAATCATGTTAAATTCAGAGGGAGGGTAACAAATACCTCCTTCAGAAAAACTAAAAATTTCAGTCATGAGATCATAATCAAACTCATATTCGTTTTCAAAGAATCTACATGAAAAAATTCTCTATTCCTCATTTTTGATTTTCAAAGTGGTGTAGAATTCAACATTCAATTCATATTTCACTGTTTTTACTTTAAACCAGCCTAGCCTTTTGCATAAAAGGTTCACAAAAGCATGCATTCTAATATCTTTTAAGAGTTGATCATCAAAGTATTTAGGCATGAATATGTTTCTTTTGCTAAGAGAAGAAAACCTCTTACTTTCCTCATCTGAATAAATAGGAAAGAAAGTATCATACTCCTCCTTGAGATTTATTGGCTTAGGTCTTATCTCCATTAGTGTCTTCCCTTTTGCATTGGACCTTCGGCTATTACTAGACATGCTCATTGAACCCATTAGGTAGTAAGAAAAAGAATTTCAGAGAATATGGATGCAAAAAGAAAAAGTGTAGAGAATATAGAAGTTATGAGAATTAAAAATAGTCCTATGCTTATAAATAAAGATAAAATTTTAAGTTCACAAGGACTAAACAACCTAAGTTTATAAGGACTAAACAACTATATCCTAATCCTTTATTGAAAAGATGACTTTTATTGAAAGATATCAACTACTATCCTACTTGAATTAAAAATCCTAAAGACATTAAAATCAACAAAATAATAATATTTAACTTGAAAAATTTTATTTTTCCTCCCCAACACTTAAACTATGCAATGTCCTCAATACATAAAACTAAGAAAAAATTCGGACATGTGTGATCATCAGGTGGCACGGGCGTGCTCGATTTTGGCATGGCCGTGTCTGAAACTGGCATTTTTTCTCTGAACCAGATGGCACGGCCGTGCCACTTTCTTTTGGAATCTGAGGCACTTTTGAACATGCACGGCCATGCTCAAATTTGCCATGGCCGTGTCTGATTTCAATAATTCACACATTGAAGTAAGAATTCATACATGATAGTGCTTCAAACTAACTTCATTGCTTATGTTTTGCACAATTTAAATGAAAGGGAAAGGAATTAACACAACCATATCACATAACATGAATCAAATACTTTAAACAAAGTACATAAATAAAATATAAAATATAAAATAAACATAAAACTAAAATAAATACAAATACAAAAATAAACACTAAACTAAAACACATACAAAGAAAACAACACAAACACAAATATCCAATCATAACTTCTTGAATCTTTATTGATGTGGTCCTTGATCATGTGGAGGGAATGAAGGTGGAAAGAAGTTTTGACTTTGAAAGTAGGCTATGAGATTTTGATTTAACATTGTGACATCATGTCGAACATCATGCAAGCTTGAATTCATCTCATGTGCCATGGAAGTGAGCTCTCCCACATTAGAGTTAATGACACCCACTTGAAGCTCTAAAGTATCAATACGACTCATCACTTATTGCAATTCACTTTTTTCTTCTTCTTCCTCTTGCCTTGCTTATTGTTAAGCACCAATGAGTATGGGCACCCCCATGTGTCCTATCTCAACCATACCCATAGCCTCCATCATTTGAAGATCAATTAGGGAAGGACCCGGAAGCTTGTCAAAATGCATATTATCAACATCAAAACCCACATAATTTGCAATGCTAAGAACCAAGCCACCTATCTTGATTGCCGCCACTTGTTTGGTTGCTATATCTTTAAATTTAGAGGCAATCATATGACAAACATCCAATTTAATATTGTTTACTATGCAATATAACACATTTAGTTCCATAGCAGTGACTACGAAATCTCCCTCCTTTCTTGGAAACAAGGAATGTGACATGACTCTATAGAGGTATCTCAAAGCATGGGAATGAATGTTGGACTCCTTAGCTAACCTAGGTTGATATAAAACATGTCTTCGACCAGTAATCTCCCTCCAAAATACATCTCTATCATAATCAACATTTGCATCTTAGTCTTTGGGAAAATAAAAAACATCATTGAGTTCAAAGAGACCAATGGTGTGATCTTGGTTGCCTAGTCTAAAGTCCAATATGCCATCATTTTCGTCAAACTCAAAGGATGACAAGAATTCACATGTAGGCACAATATATGTAGGATGTTTCATCATCATAAAAGATTCCCAACCCCTATCCTAGAGACATATATGTTTACCTCATATAATAAACCCACTCTTTGAAGGGTGGATGCACTCAAATATTTCATGGGTACAAACTTCCTAGCCATCAATTGATCAAACTTGTTCATTTGCCCCTCATGCCCGAATCTAATAGTAGGGGGAAAAGGTCTTACCATTCTTTCCTCTTGTTAGCTTGGATTACTTGAGCTTCCCCCACGTCTCCTTGGTCTTCTTTGAGCAACCGACTTCCTTCTAGGTTCCCTTTCCATGGTGTATTAATAAATTCGGATTTGAAAAAAGAGTGAAGAAGAAGATGTAGAAAGTGTTGAGAGAAGGTGAAGGGGAAGAAATTATGCTTGAAAGATTGTAGAGGGAGATGAATGAATGAGTTGAAAGTGTGTAGAGAATGGAATGAAAGGGTGGTTTATATAGAGAGGATTGTGGTTTTAGAAAAGAGTGAATTGTGAATTGGGAAGAGGAAAAGGTGTTGGAATTGATTAAAGAGCTTGGGGAAGAGGAAAAGATTTTGAGAACTTAAAAAGAATTTGAGACTTTGAAAAAGCATTCAAAGTTAAGAAACCCTATGTCCAGGAAGATGAGAAAAGTTTTGGAACTTGTGGGTAGTGGGAAAATATAGGGGTTTGTGAATTGGGGCTTTGACTCCTTTGAAATTTGTAAGAAATGTGCATGTGTGTGGAACTTACAGGTGGCACGGCCATGCTCAATTTTGGCATGGCCGTGCCTGCTTCTAGCTTTTCTTGACTGTCCCATTTTCAAATACGCACGTCCATGCTCGAATGTGGCATGACCGTGCCTGCTTCTTATGCATTTTCTTACTTTTTTTTACTAGACCAAAGCACATGGTTACGCAATAAGGTACGCCACATGGAAATTCATATAAAACACATTAAAAATCACCCAAATTCACATGTAACAATCATAATTTTATTCCCACATCAAAAATACTTACCTCTTATCCTTTAGCTTTCCTTCCCTTGTAATTCCTGAACATCCTTCCACGCTTCTTTTTTGAAAACAAAGTTAAAGAATTTATGATTAGAAATTGTAAAACTAAAAATTTAAAAGAACTAACAAGAAATTTGAAAATAAAAACTTGGTTGAGCCCCTAAGAAGTGCTTTTTTAGGTCTATGAGCTTAGACCATCATGATCTTTAGAGCATTGAATCGGCCAAGAAGGCTAATTAGTGAGAATTCTCCCATTTGCCTCCATTGTAGATCTTCAGTCTTTGCCCAGTGACTTTGAACTTCTCTCCTCTAGTGTTGTAAACTTCTATAGCTCCATAAGGGTAGACATAGCTCACTACAAATGGTCCTGACCATATACTCTTGAGCTTTTCAGGAAACAATCTGAATCTAGAGTTGAATAGTAACACTTAGTCTCCTTCTTGAAAAATCTTAATCTTTACATTGGCATCATGCCATTTCTTTGTACGTTCTTTATAAATCCTAGAGTTTTCATATGCCATTTCTCTTAACTCTTCCAATTCATTCAACTGCAAAATTCTATTTTCAGCTGCTTTCTTACAATCATAATTCAAAGCCTTTATTGCCTAGTAGGCCTTATGTTCAATCTCTACAGGATGGTGACATACTTTTCCATAGACTAACCTATATGGAGACATTCCAATAGGTGTCTTATAAGCTGTACGGTATGCCCATAAAGCATCATCCAACTTCCTTGCCCATTCCTTTCTCGACTTGCTCACTGGTCTTTTAAGAATCCTATTCAATTCTCTGTTGCTCACTTCTACTTGTCCACTTATTTGGGAATGGTATGGAGTAGCTATCTTGTGTTTAACCCCATAATGAGCTATCAATGCTTCCATATTTCTGTTACAAAAGTATGTTCCTCCATCACTTATGATAGCTCGAGGCATCCCAAACCTAGCAAAGAGTCTTTGTAAAAATTTATAAACTACTCTTACATCATTCACTGCACATACTTGAGCTTCCACCCACTTGGATACATAATCCACATAAATAAGTATGTATTTGTTTCCATCTGAAATAGGAAATGGCCCCATGAAATCTATACCCCACACATCAAATATCTCTACCTCAAGAATTCCTGATTGGAGCATTTCATCCTTCTTGAAAATATTGCCACTCCTTTGACATGCATCACAACTGAGTACAAACTTTTTAGTATCATAAAAGAGTGTAGGCCAAAAGAATCGCAGTTCTCTGTGGACCAAAATGACCACCATTGATCATCCCATGACAATATTGCAAAATTGAACCAGTTTCTTCTTCTCCTACACATCTTATTATCATTCCATCACTGCATAGCTTCCAGAGGTATGGTTCATCCCATAAATAGTACTTAGAATCATAAATAAGCTTCTTCCTCTGTTGACTATTAAATTCTTCTGGGAGCTTCCCACTCAAGATGAAATTTGCTATATCTATGAACTATGGAGTGTTTAGACTTTGGATTGCTAACAACATCTCATCTGGAAATAGCTCCTAGATTGGTTCTTCCTCCTCATCTCCATCTTGTTCCAACTCTAATCTTGATAGATGATTAGCTACTACATTCTCTAATCCTTTCTTGTCTTTAATTTCAATGTCGAACTCTTGTAAAAGCAACACCCATTGTATGAGCCTTGGCTTTAAGTCCTTCTTGTTCAAGAGGTACTTCAATGTTGTATGATCTATATACACAACAACTTTAGAACCAAGTAAGTACGATTGAAATTTATCAAAAGTAAAAATTACTGCTAGCATCTCCTTTTCAGTTGTGGCATAGTTGAGTTGTGCATCATTCAAGGTTCGACTTGCATAGTAGATGACATGAAGTTTATTCTCCTTTCTTTGACCAAGTACAGCTCCTATTGTATGATCACTTGCATCATACATTAGTTCGAATGGAATATTCCAATCCAGTGATATAACTATAGGGGCTGATATCAATGCTTCTTTCAACCTATCAAAAGCCAATTTACACTCATTAGTAAAGTCAAAAGGAAAATATTTCTCAAGTAATTTACAAAGGGGTTTAGAGATTTTCAAAAAATCCTGGATAAATCGTCGATAGAATCCTGCATGGCCTAGGAAACTTCGAATTGCTTTGACATTCGTTGGGTATAGAAGTTTTTCAATGGTCTCCACTTTTGCTTTGTCCATTTCAATACCCATTTACAAATATTTTTCAAGAAATAGTTAGCCAAGGCTTGGTGTATGCATAGATAGTGACTTCCGGTGGCTTGAGGTGTGCTTGGTGAACCCTCTACCATCCTCATCTATCATGCACCACTTGCATTATGTGTTGATGGTATGAATATGTTGGCTATATATGTAAATTGTGTTGGAGATGCTTTATATAATGTGTATTTGAGTAATAGATTGTGGAGTTCATGTATATAGTGGTGTATTTACCAAACTTATGTATATGATTTAGTTGAGAAAGCTATGAAATTTTATATGTAAAATCATTGTTATAGAAGCATGTTGTGTGTGTACTTTGCAAGCAGAGAAGTTTGAGAAATGTTGGGTTGAGGCATAGGAGTGGCTGCCTCCAATCACTGGCGAGCGCTAGTGAACTGAAGATCGCCAGTTACTGGCTGGTTCCAAACACTGGCAAGCACCAGTGGCTGGCAACTGCCAGTCTGCCTATCTGGTTCCAAACACTGGCGAGCGCCAGTCCTCTACTGCAGTCTTTTTAAAAAAAATTACTCTACATATAACTATATAATTATTTCAATTGCTTGTATATACATGATGTGTATTAAGTATTAAATGTGCATGCCATGTATTTATACTCATATAATAGTTGAGTATATTCTTTAGGACACGTGTATGGTTTAGTTTGAGGCCACGTGTTGCGGGTCTCACATTTAGTGGTATTAGAGCAAGGATTAGATTCCCTTAGGACATGAGCATATGTTGCATTCATGGCATATCATGCATAAGTTAGAGATGACATATAGTTGATGTGTTTTGCATATCAGAGGATGGAAGAACACCAAGCTCCTCCTATTGGCCCGAAAGAGTTGTTTGAGTCCGTACATAGGCAAGTTCCTATGCATGCATTAGGTGAACAATCACAATCTCTATCCTAACCTCCTCCTCCACAAGCTCTTTACCTACCATTTACGCAAGAGTTTGTACAAGCTATACGAGAGATGACACAAAAACCAAATGAAGGCACTCTTAATGAGAATTATGAGAAGATTAAAAAATAGGGCGCCAAAGCTTTTGTAGGAACCACTGACCCAATGGTGGCTAAAGAATGGCTAAGAAGTACTGAGAGAGTACTAAATTGATTTGAGTGCACCAATGAAAAGAGGGTAAGCTATGCAGTGTCGTTATTTGAACAAAATGCCTTGAATTGGTGGGATACGATACCAGTAAGCAAGAATATGCCAATGATGATAATGTGGGCAACTTTCTTATAAGCATTCACTGAAAAATATATGCCAGTTGTGTACAAGGATAAGAAGAAGCTGGAATTCCTCAAGTTGAAGCAAAATGACTTGTCTGTAGTCAATTATGAAGTTCAATTCGTAAGGCTATCAAAATACACACCTGAAGAGGTAGTTACTAATGAACTCAAGAGGAATAAGATTGAGAGAGGATTGATTCTTGAGATTCAAGAGAAGATAGCGATGAAGCCACCCATATATAGAGATTTATTGGAGACATCAATCAGAGTAGAGGAAATCATTCTAGAAAGGAATGAATTGGAAGCCAAAAAGAAGAAGACTACCAGTGTGTTTACTTCTTCTTCAGTTAGAATCGGGGGAGGATCATCCTTCAGAGGTTTTAGTTTCCAATAAAGTAGCTTCAGAATGTTGGGTTCCAGGTCATAATCACGCAGCGAAAAAATAAAATTTTGACCCTAAAAACTCCACCAAGATCCAAATAGTTGAAATTAAATCAATTTAATCAAGTCTAGAATCTTACCAAGATGAGTTTAAAGGCAAGATTGTAGGAAGGAAGAGAGAAGGTTCACTTCGATGACAACCTACCTCGAGCCTTTTATTGTCTTCTGTCAGAATACAGACGCAACTAAAAAGCAACATCGTCTACCAGTATCCACACGAACAGAACACCCCAAAATGATACTGGTGTGCTAGCACCTTTCTCTCAATTTTCTCTCTATATTTCTTTCCAAAAGAATATATTTTTTTTATGAATAATGATGTGCAGAGACTCTAAACCCTCTATATGATTTATATATATATATATATATATATATATATGTCCACATCAATTAGGGATTTAATAGTATTTCATAATTACCAAAACTCCTTTTGGTTTATCATTTATCTATTTTATTTAAATATTTATATCCATAAATATCCAAAACTATTTTAGATATATATATATTCTTTTAAATTTAATTATGGTAATTACTACCATAAATAAATTTTGACTATTTACACATATGAGAGATAACTTATCTAATTGGGCTGATAAGCCTAATATCTGTTTTGGGTCTGTTCTATGTGTATGACCCTGTAGGTTCACACAACATTAGCAATGAGCCTCCAATCTCATTGGTAGCCCATAAGTAATAAGTGTCCTCTAGCAAGACATTACAACTATCCAAGTCATGTGAAGGTCAGTATTCCGACACAACCTATTTAACAACAATACTACAGTCCTTTTGTACACGATATCTTAGATTGAATATAAGGCATGGTTTATGTCATCCTTAATAATTCAATTATTTCTCGATCTCAATTAGACTAAAATTAATAATTCTTTATCAACTGATTTCAAGCATGGCCATACATTTATATTCAGTCTAATTTATCGAGGGGCCCATAGATATCTTCCTCATAATTAGTGAGGGATAAATTCCTTCTTGATCACTCATACTCCTCACATGATTCATTTTATATCCAATCATAATCTATTACATCATCCTGTAAAAGATAATATTAGAATGTGTCAAAATATAAAACTCATCATGTTGGACTCTATGATGATCTCAAGTCATAGGACTATAATAATATCATTGCAATGAGAACATGACAATTATCTATGTAGTATTCTCATTGTGGGTCAATCCAGTACATTCTGTATACCTATGACTTGACTTTGTATCTCGTATACATGATCAGTAAAACATGATCATTAGTCAACCTCATACTAGTCTTTATTCATTATTTTCCCACAATAATGACCGAGTAGGGATGATTTAGAATATAACTCATTGACTATCTAAGAGTTTTATTATCAAGTCACACACTTGATGATCTCAGATAGAATTAAACATTCATGGAATTTAACAAAGTTAATATGATAAAATGCCTATTTATTATAATGATGCAAAATAGACAAAGTCACAATATGGCCATAATACAATTGGCTTAGGGCACATCACTAACATAGAGGATGAGGACCAAGCCGCTCTAATCAACCAACAGGGAGTGTTTCCAGTAGAGGAATGGGAAGACATGTTAATCGAAGAGATGGAGGGAGAAGTAAGTCGATGGGCAATGTATCACCTCTACATGTAATAAATGTGGAAGATTCCATTCTGGAGATTGTTGTGGATCTTGAATGATCATATATTATTATTACAATCGACCTTGACATATTATCAGAGATTGTCCAATAAGAAGGAATGCTGAAGGACCTCAGGTGATGGGGTAAAGTAGTGCGAGGGAGAATACTCCTCAGATTAGTCGAGGAAGAGGTCCAGGAAAAGCAAATGAAGTTGGTACTTCTATACTGACAAGATCAATTGTGCAAGTTCAAAGTCAGGCTAGGGTGTGTGCCATTACGAGGCAAGAGGCTCCAGTTGCACTGGATGTAGTCACGGGTACATTTATGATTCTTGGTCATGCTTCATTTATTTTAATAGACCCTGGCTTCATATGTTCATTTATATCCTATGAGTTCGAATTGAAAATTCATGGTGCTATTGAATCATTAGGATATAATATGTGTGTGTCTATGCCTGCTGGGGGTACAGTGCTTGCTAATATGGTAATTAGAGCATATCCTATAGAAGTAGAGGGTAGAACTTCACATGCTGACTTAGTAGTGATCAATTTAAAAGAATTTAATGTTATTTTTGGGATGGATTGGTTATCCAAGCATCATGCTATTGTGAACTGTTATACTAAAGATGTTACTATTGATATTTTGGGGCAAGAAAAGATAATTTTAGTAGGTGAGAGAAAAACCATACCTTCTTATTTAATTTCTGCCACCATAGCTTTTCAACTAATTAGAGATGGGTGTGAAGCATATTTGGCCAATATTTTTGATACGTTAAAGATTAGTCCAGGAGTGATGGACGTACCCATTGTTAGAGAATTTCCAGATGTGTTCTTAAATGATTTACCAGGATTGCCACCACATCGAGAAGTGGATTTTAAAATTGAGACCATACTAGGAGCAGCGCCAATATCAATTGCACCATATCGGATGGCACCATTAGAGTTGGAAGAATTGAAGAAGCAATTAGAGGAACTGTTAGAAAAGGGTTTGTTAAGCCAATCATTTCACCGTGGGGAGCAGCAGTGTTATTTGTAAAAAAGAAAGATGGAAGCATGAAATTGTGTATTAACTATAGGCAATTGAATAGAATTACAGTGAAGAATAGTTATCCCTTACCTAGAATCGATGATTTGCTTGATCAACTCAAAGATGCTTCTGTATTTTCAAAGATTAATCTTAGATCCGGCTATTAGTAACTTTGAGTAGCAGAATCTTCTATTCGCAAGACTGCATTCAGAACTAGATATGGGCATTTTGAATTTCTTGTGATGCCTTTTGGACTGACCAATGCACCAATAGCTTTCATGTCATTAATGAATAAAACATTTCAGCCGTACTTAGACCAGTTTGTTATTGTTTTTATTGATGACATACTCATTTACTCTTTAATTCGGGAAGAATATGAAAAGCATCTTCGAATAACTTTACAGATTTTGTGAGAAAAACAATTATATTCTAAATTCAGTAAATACGAGTTCTGGATGGAAGAAATTGCATTTCTTAGATATATAGTCTCTAAGGAAGGAGTAAAGCCAGATCCATCGAAGATTAAAGAAATCCTAGAATGGGAACCGCCTAAAAATATGACAGAAATTCGGAGTTTTTTAGGATTAGCTAGGTATTATAGAAGATTTATGAAAGATTTCTCCACAGTTGCTAGATCTTTAAATGCTTTACTAAAAAAGAATATTTCTTTCGATGGAATGAAGCATGTCAATGTAGTTTTGAGAGGTTGAAGGAAACCCTTACTACGGCCCCTGTACTTGCATTACCAACCGGAAATAGAGATTACGTGGTGTATACCGATGCTTCAAGGAAAGGATTAGGATGTGTACTCATTCAAACTGGAAGGGTAATAGCCTATGCATCTAGACAATTGAGACCACATGAGATGAACTACCTGACACATGATCTAGAGTTGGCCGCTATTGTGAATACACTAAAGACTTGGAGGCATTATCTTTATGGAGAGACATTCTCTATCTTTATCGATCATAAAAGTTTGAAGTACATTTCTACTCAGAAGGAACTGAATTTAAGGCAATAAAGATGGATAAAACTATTGAAAGATTATGATTGTACCATAGAATATCACCCGGGGAAGGCAAATGTGGTAGCGGATGCTTTGAGACGAAAAATAGTGGAATGCTCTGCTGGAATAATTTGTTATGATATGGGAAATTTAGTGGCTTTACGGGCAACGAATGCTATACTTGATATTGAAATAGATCATTTATTGGCTAACTTACAAGTTAGACCATCTTTGAGAGATCAAATTCGAAGTGTACAAATGGAAGATCCGTATTTGAAGAAGATGAAAGAAAAAGTGGATGCTGGAACCAATTCTCAATTTGCAGTCACGGAGGATGGTATGTTAATGATAGAAGATCGTATATGCATACCAGACACTGGAGAGCTAAGGAGGCAAATCATGAATGAAGCTCATTCTGCTCCTTATGCCTTACATTCGAGTAGCACTAAAATGTATCAGGACTTGAGGCCTTTCTATTGGTGGCCAACCATGAGAAAAGATGTAGTCGAGTTTGTTGCAAGATGTTTAATATGCCAATAAGTGAAAGCTGAACATCAAGCACCTGCAGGAAAATTACAACCTTTGAAGATTCTCGAATGGAAGTGGGAGAAGATTACAATGGATTTTGTTGTGGGGTTGCCTAGAACTTTTAAAAAATATGATGCCGTGTGGGTAATAGTAGATAGATTAACCAAATTGGCTCATTTCTTGCCGGTTCAAATAAGTAACTCTCTGGATAAATTAACTTCTTTGTATGTTTCAAAAAATATGAGATTGCATGGAATTCCTTTGTCAATTGTGTTCGATAGGGATCCTAGATTCACTTTGCACTTTTGGTGAAGTTTGCGACAAGCTTTGGGAACAAAATTGCATTTTAGTATGACTTTTCACCCTTAAACGGACGAGAGGCAACTGGGATGATCATTTACTATTGATAGAGTTTGCATATGACAATAGTTATCAATCTAACATTGGAATGGCTCCATATGAGCCTTTATATGGAAGAAAATGTTGAAGTCTAGGGTGTTGAGATGTAGAGGGATTGAGACAGTTAGAAAGGCCTAACTTGATACAAGAAATAATTGATAAAATACAGGTAGTAAAGAAATGTCTCAAAGAAGCACAAGATCGACAAAAGAGTTATGTAGACCAATATCAAAGAGAAATGGAATATTAAGTGGGAGAGAAAGTCTTTTTAAAGGTGTCGCCATGGAAAGAATTTTTGAGATTTGGTAGACAAGGAAAATTGAGCCCGAGATACATTGGACCCTATGAGATTATAAAAAGAATCGGACCACTAGCATATAGATTGGTGCTACCAGAAGAATTATCTTCTATTCATAATTTCTATGTGTCAATATTATGGCAGTATAGATCAGATCCGAGTCATATCGTACAAGAGCTGAAGATAGAAGTTTTTGAGACGCTAACCTATGTGGAAGAACTAATGGAAATTCTAGATCGGAAGGTGAAGCAGTTAAGGAACAAGGAAATACCCACAGTGAAGGTCAAATGGAGTCATTAGTCTTCTAGAGAAGCAATATAGAAAGTGGAGGAACAGATGAGATAGAAGTATCCATATCTATTCTTTGGAAATGGAAATGGTGAGTAGTAAATTTCGAGGATGAAATTTTATTAAGGAGGGGAGAATTGTAACACCCGCATCTTAGATGTACTATTCATGCATTGTACATTTCATATATTTATAGAATAGAGTTATGAATTGCATCTAAATGGGGCATATGTATGTTGGTAGAGAGAGACCTAATCATAAGATAAGTTTACACTAATTTGTCACAATAGAAAGTTAGGGATTATGGTGTAATAATCCTAGTTCATTAAGGGGGTAAAGTGATATTGACCTTGGCATCATTTGTAATGGATGGAATAACCTCCACCCATTTAGAGACATAATCGACCATGACAAGGATGTACTTATTGCCTAAAGAACTTAGAAATGGTCCCATAAAATTGATACCCCAAACATCAAATATTTATGCCTCTAGAATATCAATCAAAGGCATCTCATGCTTCTTAGAAATGTTACTCGTTCTTTGACATCTATCACAAGCAAGCACGAAATCTTAGGCATCTTTGAACAATGTAGGCCACCAAAATCCAGATAAGAGTACCTTAGATGTTGTTCTTGATGCACCAAAGTGTCCACCTACCTCCATTGAATGACAATGCTTTAAAATATCATGAACTTCATCTTGTGGAACATACCGTCTTATCAATCTATCTCCACATCTCTTGTACAATAGTGGTTCTTCAGAATAATAAAATTTGACATCATGCAAGAATCCTTTTTCATTCTAAAATCCATACCATAAGGCAAAACTCCATTTACTAAATAGTTAGTAATATCAACAAACCATGGAAGTTCCTTTTTAACAATTTGCAGAAGTTGTTCACTAGGGCATGTGTCATTAATAGGCACACCATCATCTTACTTCCTTAACCCCTATTGATCTAGCCTTGACAAATAATCTGCCATAAGGTTCTCACTACCCTTCTTATCTCTAACCTCCCAATCAAATTTTTGAAGCATCAAAATCCATTGAAGCAACCTTGGCTTCACGTCTTTCTTGCTAAAAGATACTTGAGAGCAGCATGATCCGAGTAGATAATCACCTTTTGACCAACAAGATATGCTCTAAATTTGTCAAAAACATAAACAATGGCAAGAAGTTCCTTTTCTATGGTAGTATAGTTCATTTGAGCATTATCAAGAAGCTTGTTAGCATAATAGATCGCATAAGGCTTCCATTCCTTTCTTTGGCCTAAAATAGCCCCCAGAGCATAGTTATTAGCATCACAAATAATCTCAAATGGCAACTCCCAATTAGGTGGCTACAAAACATGAGCTGAAACAAGAGCTTTTTTAAGCTTTTCAAAGGAATCCAAGCGTGCATCATCACACTCAAAAACTGCCTCCTTTACTAACAAGTTGCACAATGGTTTGGCAATTTTATAGAAATCTCTAATGAATCTTCTATAAAATCCAGCAGTCCCAAGAAAACTTCTCACATCTTTGAAATATTTTAGAGGTGGAAAATTTGCTATGACTTTAATTTTTTCCTTGTCAACTTCAATACCCTGCTTTGACACCATATGGCCCAAAATAATGCCTTCTTACACCATGAAATGACATTTCTCCCAATTTAGCACTAATTTGTGCTCTTTGTATCTATCAAGCACTTTAGAAAGATTTTTTAGATAATTTGAAAAGTTAACACCATAAACACTAAAATCATCCATGAAATCATCAATTAAATCACTTAAAATGGAAAACATGCATCTTTGAAAGGTAGCAGGAGCATTGCATAGCCCAAAAGGCATTCGTCTAAATGCAAAGGTACTATAGGGACATGTAAAAGTAGTCTTAGGTTATTCATCGGGATGAATAGGTATTTGGTAAAAACCACTAAGCCCATCTAAATAGTAAAAATAAGAAAAATTAGCCAATCGTTCCAAAACTTGGTCAATGAATGGTAATGGAAAATGGTCTTTCCTAGTTGCCTTGTTAAGCTTCATATAATTAATACACATATGCTATCCAGTGACAGTCCTAGTGGGCACTAAATCATTAGACTCATTTTTCACAACCGTCAAGCCACCTTTTTTAGGGACAACTTGAACTAGACTTACCCACTTGCTATCACTAATGGAATATATAATACCATTATCAAACAACTTAATTATATTTTTCCTAACCACATCTTTAAGAGTGAGATTTAATCTCCTTTGACCTTCAATGGAAGGCTTATCATCATCCTCTAAAAGGATTCTATGCATACACACATTAGGGCTAATACCCTTCAAATCATTTATAGAATAACCAATAGCACCTCTATGACTAACACATCACATAAAGCATCAATATTATCATTAGGCAAAAATGAATTCATAATAAAAGGAAATTTAAAGTTAGAGTCAAGAAATGCATATTTTAGATTGGATGGTAAAGGCTTGAGCTCTAGCTTTAATTCTTCATTCGGTGAAGTAGGCTTGGAATCATCATCCCTCCTTAAAGGCCCAAACCTTGAAGTCCTATAAGGAGGAAGGTATGAAGTTGCCTCCAAAAGTTTTACATTAGCTTCTTGCATCATGTATAGCTCAATAGGATCTTGCCTTAGACATTCATGTATCACTTTATCAATGCATTCATCAATAACATCAAGTGAATCAATTCTACTCGCTACTTCCACTGGTGTAGACTTCATCATCTTGAACACATCAAACACCATACACTCATTATTCACTTCTAATGTAATTTTGCATCTCTTCATGTCAATGATCACACCCGCTGTCACAAAAAATGGTCTCCCAAATAAGATTGGGATTTCAAGATCTTCCTCCATATCCAAAACAACAAAATCGGCAGGTATAACATATTTTCGCACTTTAGTTGGCACATTTTCTAGAATGCCAAGTGGGTAAGTGACAGATTTATTCGCCATAAAAAGGCACATGTTTATAGGCTTAAGCTCTCCCAAGTCAAGCCTCTTATAGATGGAGCAAGGCATAAGACTAACACTAGCACTAATATCATATAAAGCTTTATCAAAATGAGTACCACCAATTACACAAGGAATAGTGAAACAACCTGGATCCTTAAGCTTTGGTAGGAATTTGGAGTACATAGCCTTGGATTCTTCAACAAGAGAAACTACTCCATACTCCTTAAGCTTGCTCTTATGGTTAATGATATCCTTCAAAAACTTGCTCCATGCTGGTATATCTCTAATGGCATCCAAAAATGGGATGGTAATGGTGATCTCCTTGAGATGATTAAGGAATTTGCCAAATTGCTTATCCAAGATACGTCTAATGAACCTTTGGGAAAAGGTAGTGTTTTAAGATCTACCTTAAGTTCATCATCTTTGGGTGGTATGGCATCTTCCTTTTCACCCTTCTTAACACTTTCAAGATCATCCTTACTACTAACAATAACATCATCATCTCCCTTACTAGCCTTAATTTCTACCACATCATCATCATCAGTCACTCTCTTACCTTTACTGGCAATATTTGCAACCTCCTCACCACTCCTCAAAGTAATTGCTTGGCAAGTCTCTTTTGGTGAAAACTCCAGTTGGCTAGGAAGCTTTTCCAAGGGTTTAGAGTTGGAGGAAGAGGCTTGTTGGGCAATTTGGGTTTCAAGGATGCAGTTATGAGTAGCAAGTTATTCAAGTTTAAAGTTAATTTATTTAAATTACTCCTCATTTTGCTTATTGATGGTCATTTTTTGGTTAATGAATTGCTCTATAAGAGTTTCAAGGTTGGATTTAGGTTGGGTAGGGTTGAAAGCTTGTTGTTTCATGGGAAATTTAGGTGGATTTTATGGTTTGGTATTTGGGTTAAGTTGTGAAGGGTTAGACCATGAGAAATCGGGATGGTTCCTCCATTGAGGGTTATAAGTGCTTGAGATTGGCCCATTTATTTGGTTAAAACCTCCTTGCAAATAGTTTACTTCCCCATTAGAACTCACATGCATTCATTATATCAATGAGGACCTCCACATAGTTCACAAGTTGAGCTTGACTTTTGTACTGAGTTGATTTGAACCTTGCTTACTAACTTTGTCAAACCATCCAACTTGGCATTCAATATATTTATGTTATCTAACCCAAGCATTCTTTTTCCTTTTGCTAAAGTAGTTTCATCACCCATGTGGCCTTGAGATGCAAGTTCTTCCAATAAGGTAGTTCATACAACCCTCTAGTTATCTAACAACTAGGAACTGTAACAATATATTGGAACTTTGCCCAAGAATAGAAAATAATGACTACACTTCTAGATAAGCTAAACAACTAATCAACTTATCTCCTAGATAGACTAGGATAAACAAAACAAGATGAAAACTAAGTAGATAGACATCTAATTAGGCTAGGAAACAACCAACTAATCTAAATACAATACGGATAAATAAGTAAATGACCAAATTCGTCCTTCTCATTACGCTGCCATATTTGTTGGCCTAACCCTTCATTCTTGGGCTTCAAAATAGGCCTAACACATAGTCCATGTTGCCCTTTAGTTCAACTCATGTATTTGGACTTCTTTTGGCCCAAGTTCTTCATATTGGATTAGATGCACATATCTTAGGCTTAACTCCGTAGTTGATGGGCCGGTGTTGACCATGAATTGACTTTGACCTTTGACCTTGGTGTTGACCATGAGTTGACAATTGACCAAATGACTTTGAACGAGCCTCATAATAGCCTCTTTCATCCTCTTAGCTCAGGCTCATGTAATTGGGCCTCCATCGTAGCTTAATGGATCCAAATTCTCCTTGCTTATTGTAGTAGAATTTGCATCTCCCTCTTTGACTCCTTCCATGGCCGAATTTGGTATAGGAACTCCATGATCATTCGCATCACTCCCCCCTTACTCGAAAGGACTCGTCCTCAAATCTCTACCTTCATAATCAAAAGGAAGAATGTCAGAAACATTAAAGGTGGCACTAACATTATACTCATATGAGAGATCCAATTTATAGGCATTATTATTGACTCCTGCTACTATTTGAAATGGCCCATCTCCTCTTAGTTGCAGTTTAGATCGCCTATATATAGGAAACCTCTCTTTGCACAAATGCAACTAAACCCAATCACCAAGTTCAAAAACTAACTTTTTACGTCCTTTGTTCCTTTGATCCACCACTTGTTGGTTTCTTTTCTCTATATTTTGCCTTACTTTCTCATGAAAATTGCGCACAAAATCTGCCCTTTTAGCACCATCTAAATTCACTCGCTCATCCAAAGGTAAAGGTGATAAATCTAATGGTGTTAAAGGATTAAAACCATACACAATCTCAAAAGTTTTGTCAAAGTTAGGCAAAGCAAGAACAAGAGCAGAAATCAATTTACACTTAAGCATGTTAAATGCCCTATCTTGTTCATTACCCCACTTAAAACCAACATTCTTTTTAATTACTTCTGTTAAAGGAGCGGCTATGCTAGAAAAATCACGCACAAAACATCTATAAAAACTAGCTAAACCATGGAAACGACAAACATCTCCAACATTCTTAGGTATAGGCCACGATTTAATAGCCTTAACCTTTTCATTATCAACCTCTATCCATGCTCACTAACAATATAACCTAAAAATATAACTTTAGGCACACAGAATGTACATTTAGCTTGGCATACAACTTTTGTGCATGTAAAACACTAAAAACAGATCTAACATGCGAAATATACTCTTTTAGTGATTTACTATACACAAGTATATCATCAAAATAGACAACAACGAATTTTCCTATAAACTCACGCAAAACATAGTTCATCAAATGCATGAAAGTACTAGGAGCATTAGTTAATCCAAAAGGTATGACTAACCACTCATACAAACCATATTTTATTTTAAAGGTAGTTTTCCATTCATCCCTAATTTTCATTCTAATTTGATGATATCCAGCCATTAAATCAATTTTAGAGAATATACATGCACCATGCAACTCATCTAATATATCATCTAAATGAGTAATAGGATGATGATACTTTACAGTGATTTTGTTGATGGCATGACAGTCAACACACATACGCCATGTTACATCCTTTTTAGGCACTAATAGAATAGGAACAACACATGGGCTCATGCTTTCTCTAATCAACCCTTTAGATAACAACTCATCCACTTATCGTTGTAATTCCTTTGTTTCCTCGAGGTTGCTCCTATAGGCTGGTCTATTTAGAATTTGTGCTCCAGGAATGAAATCAATTTGATGTTCTGGTGTGTATAAATCTGCAAGCATACAGAATCGTAACTAGTAGTAATAAAATATCATCCCACAGAGATTGGAAAATTGAATACTAAAATAATCACTATGTTTGTTTATTTAGACAACGAAATAGAGTTTGGATTCTATAAGAACTAACACTAAATCAAAATAAAGAAAAACTCAATTTCAATCAAAGTTTAAAAGCTAGGGTTCCTTCTTCTTAATTGACCATTTCAAAGGATTGATTAACATCTAGGTCCACATTAGTTCTAATTCATTTTGAAGGGATCTTAAAAACTATAGATTTTCCTCTCAGATAAACCTATAATTAATTAGAGATTAATCAACACTAAGTTAACCGGCTCTCACCAACCTAATGTCTTTTAATTCTAATTTTAAACACAACCTTTAATCAATATTGATCCACTTAATTGTCTCTCAACTAACTAAG
>CATIWO010357928.1:0-12358 GCA_949673435.1 Macaranga tanarius | reverse complement strand
CAACCAGCAGAGGAGGGAGGAGAGCCACCTGAAGTTGATGAGAACCAGATTTTTCTTTAAGCATCTGAAGGAATTCAAAAGCAGCGCATGTACGGTGTTGGATCTTCAGTATCGACGTACTATACAAGCAGTTCCCATACTACCGATGTGACATCTTCGATGCAGGACCTGTTTCCTTCTCAGGCCATTTTTGATGATGCGGTTGAGAGGTCTGTGCAGAGTAGATTAGATGTTGTTCGATCTGAACTTCTTCGCTGTGAGTATGATCAGCAGGTTAGCGCATTCCAGCACGAGTTAAAGATTTTGACGAGGTGGGCACACAGTTCTGGTATGCGACCTCCTGCACCTCCACAATCAGCTCCTTTTCCAGCTTCCCACACAGCTCCTTCAGATGTTGTGGGTGATCTTGATCCAGATCACACCACAGATTTAGTAGACCAGTAGGTTTTGATACTGTTTATATTACATATGTTTGAAATTGTTCATCACTCATATGTTTTTTTATATATTATTAATTTATTAACATTTTTTTTATGTTTCAAATATATTATTGATATTTTTTTGTACGATTATAATTTGTATTTTTATTTAAAATTATAATGAATATTTATACGATTTACGACAGCCACAATCATATAAAAAATTTAATAAATAATTATAAACCTATTACCTAAAAAAATTATTATTTGCCAAAATTACTGACAGATTCTTTTTCGTCGCTAATTAACGACGGAACATCCGTCGGTATATATAAAAAAATTATCGACGGAATATTTTTCGTTGCTAATTACCAATGGAAAATATTTTGTCAGTAATTAGAGACAGAATTTTCCATCATAAATTACCGATGGAAATTCAGAATCCTTCGGTAATTTTACCGACGGATTTTGTTCCGTCGGTAATACGAATTGCCGATGGAAATTCACGATTTACCGATGGGAAAAATCTGTCGGTAAATCATGAATTGCTAGTAGTGACACTCGTATCCTGACTTGCATGGCCGTGTTCAAAGTGACTAAATCATCCAGAAGGGAACACACCCTAAGACACGCTTGTATTTGTGCACATGTCTGCAACACACCCTGCAACATGCCCATGTCTGCAACACACCCTGCAACATGCCCATGTCTCCAGTAATATTCATCACTACCTATATTTGGGGGTTTGAACATGGTCACCAATATGGTAGTGTCGCGAGTTTAGAGTTAAATTTGAATTTACTAGGATTTTATTATTTTGATTCCTTTCTTAAATTTTGGGGTTAAGTTTAGGAGTTGTAAGTCTAGTAGACTTTTTATAGCCTTTGTTTTCCTATAAATATGCATCATTTTTTATGTAAAAACATTAAGTTTTGAGATTAATAAAATTTCTAGTAATTTATTTTCTTTAGTTCTTACATAAACTAGATTGAATATATCAAACAAATTACTTGTGATGGCCATCCTTATTTCTTATCACTCTCTTCTTTTTTTTTTTTTTATTCTAGGGTGTGGCAGAAATTACTCTAAATTATTTTAATTTATTTATAACGAAAGGTCTTAGGTTTAATATACTTAAGGTTTGGGTTATTTACAAAAGAATTTAGGATTTCTTTCATTATCTTTATTCTTTATTTCTGATTGTTCTTTCTTTGAATTTTCATAAATCTTTAAATGTGTGTAGGTTGATTTGAGATTTCTAGGGTTTTCCGGTGAAGATTACTTCATTTGATATTAGAGCTTTAACTCAATAAAATTCAGGTTTGATTTAAGTTTTTAAGTTATCTTCATGATTTGTCTCATTAAAAAAACCTTGTATAATTATTCATCATTTGAATTAGTGTTATTTTAATTTATTCTTGAATCCACATCTTATCTTATGAATTTAGTTGTGAATTGTGCAACAAGTGAAAAAAAAAAGAAAAATAAAGAGAAATTTTTTAAAAATCATGATTACTATGTGCATTAATTGAGTAAACTTTATTGGATTTTTTGTTATTATCTTATTGAGAAAAAAAATTATAGTCTAGTATTTATTCGTCACACCTTCCATCAATTGCTTCTAATTTGATTAGTCATTTCCTTTAACTTTTTCATTTTTCTTATTAATTCGTATTGTTCTTTGAGCTTTCATTGAATTTCTTTGGATTCTATATATTGAGAAATTGAGGAAGTTCTCCATAGGTAATTTGATTTAGTGAGAAGATTATAGTTCTATAAAGAACCTATAGGGAGTAAAATTAGATTGTGTGTTAGTGAGATCAATAGTGAGCTTAAACATGAGCGAAGTGACTTAATGATAGAGAGAGGTTAAAATATATGAGTGAGTGATTGTGAAGCCTTATTTTCTATTAATTGTTTAATCTTAATCTTTAAAGATGTCATAAGGATCATAGGATAAAAAATTAGAGAGTATAGCTGCGAGTATGAACACCTTGGATGCCGAGAAGAAGAAAATATAGATATTATATAGTAACTTGAAAGATCAATTTGATAAGATAAATACAACAATATTAAAGATCTAAAAGGGATAGTCCACAAGCAACTAAACACACCAGTAGAAGATGAATTTTAACAAATATGTTAATGATAATTTAGAAACATTTACTACGAGATGTGCACCATTAAGAGAAGATAGAAGAGGATGAATTCTTGAAGAGGAACCAATGGTAGATCAAAACATAGGTAGCATCAAGATGAAAATACCTTTCTTCTATCGCAAGAATAATTTGAATGCTTACCTAGAGTGGGAACGCAAAGTGGAACTAGTCTTTGATTGCCTCAAGTATTTTAAGGACAAAAAGGTGAAGTTAGCAGCTATTGAATTCACAAATTATATTGTGGTTTGGTGGGATTAATTTCTTATCTCAAGAAGGCGCAACTTAGAGAGGCCAATCCAAACGTGGGAGGAGATAAAGCAAGTCATACAAAAAAGATTTATTCATTCCCATTATTATCAGGATTTATATCATTACTTATAAAGTTTGGTGCAAGGATCTAAGAACATAGGGGAATACCATAAATAGATCGAGATGGCTATGATTAGAGCTAATATTGAAGAAGATCGTAACGTAACTATGGCATAATTTTTACATGGACTTAATAAAGAAATCTATAAAATTATGGAGTATTGACACTACATTGATCTTAAGGAGATGGTACATAAATCCATGTTAATAGAGAGGTAACTCAAACTCAACGTAAGCCAATAAATATAAATTCTAATAATGGCACTATATGGACATTAAATTGGGGGCAAATGATGATAAGGTGCAAACTAAGGCAAAAGGCAAATCTAGCAAGCCTAAAGAAAACATGGACAAGTATAAAGTCGTGGCTAATGAAAAATGCATAAGGGAGATTAAGTGTTTTAAATGTTTGGGTCGAGGGCACATTACTTCTCAATATTCTAATAAGAGAACTATGTTGATGTGTGATGGTACTTATGAGAGTGGAGATGAGGATGATGATTTGGCTGATATACCCAAGCTAGAGGATTATTTAACTCCAATAAAAAAAATCTTTAATTGTAAGGTGGGCTCTTAATCTGCAACTTAAGGTTGAAGGTGGAAATGAGCAATGTGAGAACATTTTTCATATAAAATGCATGGCTAAAGATAGAATTTGCAACATTGATAGTAGGAGTTGCATGAATGTGGTTAGCATTGAGTTAGTTGAAAAATTGGGTTTGGCAACTACTAAAAACCCTAAACCATACAAACTACAATGGTTGAATGATACTGGAGAAGTCAAGGTGATATGCCAATGTAAAGTTCCTTTCACTATAGGAATATATAATGATGAGGTGGAGGATGACGTCGTGTCAATAAAAGTGGGTCATATTCTTTTGGGGTGACCTTGGCAATTTGATAAGTGAGTGAGTAATGATGAATATAAAAATAGATACTCATTCATGCAAAGAGGCTAAAAGATAACCTTAGTGCCATTATCTCCTAAACAAATTTTAGAGGATCAATTAAAGGTGGTACGTAATAAAAAGGGTAGTGACGGAGAGAAAATTATGAGTGAGGCTAAAAGTTCAAAAGAAAAGAGTGTGGTAAGTAGGCAAGAGAAAATTAGAGAGTTGGTACCAAATAAAAAAGAGAAAAAAAAGAGAGAATTTCTTTGCCACAACAAATAATATTAGTGTTACATTCTTAGGAAAATAGCCTATGCATTTATTTTTGTACAAAAAGGCTTTAATGACTAACCTTAATTTAAATAACTCTTTGCCTAGTATTGTTCGTATTCTATTACAAGAATTGTAGAGCTGTCAATAATATCATTATAAAGTATAAATATTACATACCTAGATTAGATTATATGTTAGATAAATTGCATGGGTCTTGTGTGTCTTCTAAAATTGATTTGAAAAGTGGATATCATCAAATACATATGTGTGAGGGTGATGAATGGAAAACAAATTTTAAAACTAAACATAGATTATATGAATAGTTGGTTATGCCTTTTAGCTTAACTAATACACCTAGTACTTTCATGAGGTTATGAACAATATTTTGTGTGCATATAGGGAAATTTGTTGTAGTATACTTTGATGACATACTTATGTATAGTAGGAGTTTAAAGAGTCATATTGAGCATTTGAGTCTTGTTCTTATTATTCTTAGATGAGAATATTTATTTGCTAACCTAACAAGTGTTATTTTTCTTATAGTTCCATTATATTTTTAGGTTTTATTATATCTGCTAAAGGTATTAGGGTTGATGAAGAAAAGATCAAGGAGTGGCCTACTCTTAAATTTATTATTGAAGTGTGAAATTTTTATGGATTAGCTAGTTTTTATTGATGTTTTATGAAGGACTTTAGCACTATTGCAGTAGTTTTTACTAAAATAGTAAAGAAAAGTGTGGGTTTCAAATAGGAAAAAGCTTAAAAAGATGCATTTCAGCTCATTAAAGAGAAATTATGTAGTACACCATCCTTATTTGCATAACTTAATTTTAGTAAGACTTTTGAGATAGAGTGTGATGCATTTAGAATTGGTATTGGCGTTGTTTTGATGCAAAAATAAAAGCCTATCGCTTATTTTAGTGGCAAACTTAATGGGGCAACCTTGAATTATCCTATATATGACAAGGAGCTTTATGCATTAATGAGGGCATTAGAGACATGGCAACACTATTTATGGCTTAAGGAGTTTGTTTTCCATAATGATCATGAGTCTTTAAAGCACTTGAAAAGACAAGAAAGTTGAACCGAATGCATACTAAGTGGATGGAGTTTATTGAGACATTTTCTTATGTTGTCAAGTACAAACAAGGTAAGGAAAACATTGTAGCTGAAGCACTTTCAAGGAGGTGTGCATTACTTAATTCTATGAATACTAAATTACTAAGTTTTGATCATATTAAAGATTTTATATGTTAGTGATTTTAATTTTTTGTAATGTGCATAAAGCATGTGAAAAGATAGCCTTTAGTAAGTTTTATAGACATGAGGGATATTTATTTAGAGAGAATAAACTTTGCATTCATCAATGTAATATGCATGAGCTTTTAGTGAGGGAAGCTAATGAGGGTGGTTTGATAGGGGCATTTTGGAGTCAAAAAGACTTTAAATGTTGAACACTTCTTTTGGCCACATATTAAAAGGGATGTTTAACGTATTTGTGCTAGATGTATTAAGTGTAAGTATACTATATCTAAAATTATGTCTCATGGATTATATATGCCGTTAAATATGCCTAATGAACCTTGGTTACATATTATTAGAGATTTTACGTTGAATTTACTAAGGTTAAAAATGGGCCAAGATTGTGTATTTGTTGTTGTTGATAAGTTTAGCAAGATGGCGAATTTCATTTCTTACAATAAGACCAATGATGCAACAAACATTGCAAATTTGTTCTTTAAGAAGATTGTTCATTTGCATGGTGTTCCCAAAAGCATCATGAGTGATAGAGATATCAAATTCATGAGTCACTTTTACCGTATGTTATAGAATAAGTTGGGGACTAAGTTCTTATTATTAACAATATGTCATCCTTAAATGAATGGATAAATAGAAGCGGTAAAGAGAATTTTGGGTACATTATTGCGAGCAATTATTGGCAAGAACTTGAAGATTTAAGAAGAGAATCTACCATTTATTGAGTTTGCATATAATAGGAACATACATACTACTACAAGTTATTCACCTTTTTAAGTTGTATATGGGTTTAATTTCTTACACCTCTTGATTTATTACCTTTGCCTTTAAAATAGCATGTTAATTTGGATGGTGCAAAGAAGATGGAGTTCGTGCAAAATCTACATGAGAAGGTTAAGTACAAAATTGAGAGGAAGAATGAGCAATATGCAAATCAAGCTAACAAGGGGTGCAAACAAGTTGTCTTTGAACCAGGAGATTAGGTTTGGATACATATGAGCAAGAAAAAGTTTCCTTCCAAAAACATCTAAGTTGCAACCACGTGGTGATGATCCATTTCAACTGGTGAAGCTTATTATTGACAATGCTTACAAACTTAATTCATAAGGTGAGAGTAATGTGAGTGCTTCTTTCAATGTTGTTGATTTATTTCCTTTTGATTTTGATGTAGGTTTTATGAAGATATTATAAATAATTTTTTTAACAAAATTTTTTAATTATTAGAGCATAACATTTTCTAAAATTTTCATATTTTAATCGTTATGTTTTTTTGGAAAAGAATTAAAGAAAATTTCAATTATTACACTTTTTAATTTTATGTCTAAAAAAATATTTTTATTTTAAATGTGAAAGCATAAAAAATGAATACATTTTAACTTTTTTATTAAATGTTATAATTATCTAAAAGAAATGATAATAGAAATCATAAATAAAATCTAAATTCAACTGTTTAATTTATATAAGGGTGTTATTGTTATTTAATAATAAGAAAAGAGAGAGAACAATTGAAAAGCTATTAATTACTTCATTGGAAGTACTAAAAAGATTTGTGAGCGCAAATAATGTTACTCTTGTTATTACTATTGGCTGTTGGATATCAAGGGGTAGCATTTTGGATGTTTAGGGATATTTTAGACTCTATTTTCTTTTCCTTTATACATTTTTGAAGTGCGATATGTGGAATGTATTAATATCTTTTATTTTAAAACTGTTATTGTGTTTTTTATACTCTTTCAGGAAAGCCACTGGTGATTAAAGGTATTCGTTAAAGAATAGAATTAATGATATTATATTAAAAATATTTTTTATTAAAATTGTCTTGTCATTACTTAATTTATATTTTTAAATAATCATTAGATAAATTTTGTTCCAAATAGTTAACAATGATTTTATATATATATATGTTCCAAATTGTCTTGTCATTTATGTATAAGATGTATACATTTTTATTACCATAATGCATTATCAATTTACAACAACTCAATTCCATTATCATTTAGAATATATAAATTGCTTTGGTTTATTTTTTTCATATGTTTAATTCGATATTTACTCAATTTGACGTAATTTTAACTATAATTTTAGTCTATGTATCTGAGACCTAAGAATTTATCCACATTACTCTCTATATATATGTAATTTAATTCCCTATAATGTAGATAACATGTTTGATTTATCCCATTTTGATTCAATCATAGTAACTTTAGCATTTATATGTGTTTATACATGTCTTTGGTTGAGTTTAAGATCCAATATTTACATTTAACTCCATTTAATTCGCAGAATTTGGCCACATAGGCACCTCCTCAGTATAGAGGCGAAGCCTTAGTGCCACTGAGGCACCGTCTCTATACTGAGGTGTCTTCTCTACTCATTAAGGCATCACCTCATTGACACTGAGGCATCACCTGAACGCATCACAGATGCATTTTGCACTTAAAAATTAAGAGAACTGCAACAAAAAAATCTAAGTTTTTACCACCCATTGTTTTAGAAAACCCCACAACATATATTTCAGCTATTTTAGATCATGTATAACTTAATAATATACATAATTAACTTTAAATTCATAAAACATTACCACATTCAAATCTTCATAATTTTCATTGAAATCAAGAAAACTAACTAAAAAAAAGTCCACTCTTAAGATTCAGTACTTATTTTCTCTAAATTCTTGAAGGCATAAACCCTAACTACAGTACTACGTCTCTCTCTTCTTCTACTTCCAAAAGCTCTTCCCTTTTTTCGTTTTTCTTCTTCTTCTATGTTTTTAATGCAGAAGTTCTTTTTTTTTTCTTTTACATTCTTTAAGTTTTAACATAACACTTATAAATCCTTAGACAACATTCTTCTTTCAATTTGGTCATTGATCACTTTCAATTATATCCAAATTTCCTAAACTTGATTTTATTTTTATTAAATCTTCCGAATTAAATTCACTAAAAAATAGTGCTTAATTATATTTAATTAAAATTTAAATTCCAATTACCTAGTTTTGAGGACACAGACGTTACAATTCTTCCCCTCTAAAAAGAAATTTTGTCCTTAAAATTTGCACAAGTTTCTTATTCAAGTTACAAAAGATCTGGATATTGTTGTCTAATATCCTCTTCTCTTTCCCAAGTATCTTTCTCTTTGGAGTAATTTTTCCATAGTACTTTGACCAATGGAATAACTTTATTTTTTAATACTTTTTGATCCCTAGCTAAAATAACCACTGGCACTTCTTTATAAATCAAATTTTCTTTCAATTCCACTGGTTGTTCTCATAAAAAATGTGTGGGATCACTTAGATATCTTCTCAACATTGACACATGAAATACATCATGCACTCCTACTAATTTAGGTGGTAAGGCTAATTAATAGGCGACAGGTCCAATGTGCTCAACCACTTCATATGGCCTGATCTATATTGGTCTTAATTTTTTCCGCTTGCCAAACCTTATTACGCCTTTCTATAGAGATATCTTTAAAAATACTTTATCACCCACATTAAACTCAATATCAGCTCGCTTACGATTAGAGTAACTTTTCTGTCTATTCTAAGCTGCTTTAAGATTTGCCCTAACTGTTTGGATATTGTCTATAGTTAATTGAACTAATTTAGGTCCTAATAATTTTCTTTCTCTAACTTCTTCCTATAAAATTGGCGTTCGAAACTTCCTACTATACAGAGCCTCAAATGGTGCCATATCCAAACTACTTTAATAACTATTATTATAAGCAAATTCTATTAACACTTACTTATTCCAATTTCCACCAAAATCTAAAGCACTGGCTCTTAACATATCCTGTAATACTTTTATTGTTCTTTTAAATTGTCCATCAGTTTGATGACGAAAAGTAGTACTGAACTTCAATTTAGTACCTAAAGCTTCTTGTAAACTTGGTCAGAATCATGGGATAAACCTCAGATTATGATCTGACAAATCAACATTGTCATTCCATGAAACCTTATTACTTCCTTAATATACAACTCTGTTAACTTGCTTAAACTATAACTAATCTTGATTGGCAAGAAATGTGCTGACGTAGTTAATCTGTCCACAATCACCCACACTACATCATTTCTATATTGATTTCTCAGCAACCCAACAATAAAATCCATAGTTATATGTTCCCATTTCCATTCTAGTATTAGCAAAAATTATAATAAACTAGTCGAATGTCTAAGCTTAGCCTTAACGTGCTAACAAGTTAAGCATTTGAAAACATAATCTGCTATGTTTTTCTTCATTCTTTTCCACCAATAATACTTTCTCAAAATTCTATACATCTTTGTACTACCTGTATGCATTGTATAAGCAGAACAATGTGCTTCCTCTAAAATTTCTCTTCTTAATTCACCCTCATTTAGCACATATTTTCTTTTTCAAATCCTCAACACTCCCTCACTATCGTAAGTCATATTTTTATTTCTTCGATTTTCAATGTCCTCACACAACTTTTCAACTTCAGCATCAGCCTTTTATGCTTGCACTATCCTTTCTATTAATAGGGGTCTTACTTTCAAAGTAGCCAATATACCTCCTGAAGTCTCCAGGCTAAACTCAACATCTAATATCTTTAACTCTACTAATAATGGCATTCTTACTGTATAAAGGTAGTACAAATTTCCAGTTGATTTTTGACTAAGTGCATTTGCTACTATATTGACCTTACCAGGGTGATACTCAATTGTATAATCATAATCTTTTAACAATTTCACCTATCGCCTTTGTCTCAAATTCAGTTCCTTTTGACTTAGAATGTACTTTAAACTTTTATGGTCTATGAAGATTTGGCATGTTTCTTCGTAAAAATAATGCCTCCATATTTTCAATGCAAAAACCATTATTGCCAATTCTAAATCATGTGTGGGATAGTTCTGCTTATGCAGTCTCAGTTGCCGTGATGCATAGGCAATTACTTTACCATCTTACATTAACATACAACCATGTCCTGATCTTGAAGCATCATTATATACCATATATTTACCTCTTTTAATATGCAATGTTAGTACAAGCGTAAAACTAAATTCTCTTTCAAAATTTTAAAACTTTGCTGGCACTCAAAAGTCCAAACAAACTTCACATTCTTCCTCAATAATTTTATCAATGGTGATGCAATAATAGAGAAATCTTGCATAAATCTTCTATAATAACTAGCCAAACCTAAGAAAATCTGAACTTTAATCATATTATTAGGTGGTTCCAAATTTACTATAGAAGTAAATTTATTAAGATCAATGTATACCCCTTTTGTGGTTATCACGTGTTCTAAAAATACAACCTTATCCAACCAAAATTCACATTTGGTAAACTTCACATATAACTGCTTATCCTTTAAAATTTCTAACACTATTCTCAAATGGTCCTTATATTTCTTTTTTAACTTAGAATACACTAAAATATTATTAATAAACACAATCATAAACATGTCTAAATATGGTTTGAAAACTCAATACACTAAATCCATAAATACTGCTAGGGTATTCGTAAGCCCAAATGGCATCACCAAAAATTTATAATGTCCATATCTCGTTCTAAAAGCAGTTTTAGGAACATTCAGCTCCTTAATTCTCAATTGGTGATAACCAGACCTCAAATCTATCTTTGAAAACAATGTTGCTCCTTGCAGCTGATCGAACAAATCTTCAATCCTTAGCAAATAATATTTATTCCTAATAGTAACCTTATTCAGTTGTCTATAATCGATGCATAATCGCAATGATCTATCTTTGTTCTTTACAAACAGTACACGTATACCCCATGGAGAGAAACTAGGTCGGACAAATCATTTATCCAATAACTCTTGTAATTATACCTTTCACTCCTTTAGCTCAGTCAAAGCCACCCTATACGGTATTTGCGATATAGGTGTTATTCCCCGTAGAAGTTCAATTTTAAACTCAATTTCTCTCTTGGGTGGTAAACCTAGCAAATCCTCTAGAAATACATCCCCAAATTCATTCACTATAGGCATACTTTCTAAAGATACTTCTTCCTTCTTTTTATCAATTATAAAAGCTAAATAAGTTTCATACCCTTTTCTAACATATTTCATAGCTATCAAAGTTGAAATAATCTTAGCAGGCACTTTCCTAGCTTCTCCCATAAAATTAATTTTTCCACCATCTTCTTTCTCAAATACTACTCGCTTTTCATAATAATTCATATTTGCTCGTATCAACTTAAACCATCTATACCTAGTATAACATCGAATTCACTAAGTGATGAGGGTATAAAATTCCACTTCATTTCATCTTCTCATATCGTTACTGAGACATCCTTAACAACAGTTTCCTAAATCAAACTCATCTCCATAAGCATACTAACAACTATAGGTTCATTCCTACTAGACAACTTAAGTTTATTATGAATAATAAATGCAGATGATATAAATAAGAATGTAGCACCAGGATCAATCCGTGTACAAGCTAACTTATCAGAAATGTAAGCCATACCCTTTATCACATATGGTGCAATCTCAGCATAGCACTCTGTCACTGCATAAATTCTAGCTTACTGCACATCCTCTGCTACCTTTGCTTGTCCAATAAGCCTCTCTTGAGCTTATGGAGGTCTACTTGCTTCACTATGCACCACAGTTGATCTTGTTAGATTGGAGGGTATACTAGCTCTACCATTTTTAGGTGCATTTGATCTTTATACATATCGATCCCCTAGTATGTCCTTAGTACACTCACGGGCATAATTCCCCTTCTCATTACACTTGAAATAATAAACTTCACTTCTTCCACAACTGCCCACATAATTTCTCCTATAAATATTACACCAAGGCATAGTAGCTCCTCCCCTTGGGACATTTCCAAAATTAACAGACCTAAGTGATGCCATAGGTTGTCTCATATACATTTAACTACCTTGTGGCCTATTATTGCCTCCCATTCTCACATTACTCCTAGTATAAGGAGAAAATCTTAATTTTTTAACACTGCCACCCTTCCACGACTGTCTCGATATTCCTTCAGAATAATGAGATTTTGCAC
>CATIWO010357926.1:0-39740 GCA_949673435.1 Macaranga tanarius | reverse complement strand
AATTTTTTTTGTCTTTTCTTATCACGTCTATCATCACCCATAATATAATATCGCCTGCTATAAATAGTATAATTTCCACATTGAACGCTACAATCAGTAGTACCTATTCAGTGAAGTATGGTATTATATTGTGTTCTATCTGAAGCAGCTGTAGCTAAACATATATACTCAGGAGGAGTCAGGTATCAGAACTGGACAAGACCAATATCGTAGGAACCAAATCTGAGAAGACTGGAATCTCCATCCCAAGCTGTCAAACAGTTTTTCTTGGAAGAATATATATATGTCATAAAGTCAGTTGGACTGTACATATATACGGTCAAGATTGCTACCTGATGACAACTACTGTCCAGTGTATGGCATTGAAAAAAGATGCAGAAGATAGCTCTCTTTGATCATTTGCATATATATATATACATATGGGTCAGATTTGGATTTGATGTCAAGCAAGGGTACAAATTTTCCATTAATGAACTGGTTCTTGATCTATGCACCCTCTACTTTCAGCTCAGGTACTATTAAGACCAAGTATAAATAGCATGGAAGAAGCTCCATGTTTCATCTCTTATTGCTGTCTTGCTCTTGTCTTTTATTGTTGTGTTTCTTTGTCCCTTTGTATCCTGTGGATGTGGCCGAAAGAATAAAAGTATATATGATCAGATACACTGAATATTCTTTGTAGCAAATTGTGGTTTGTGTAGCATATAAAACTATTCTAACTTTCTTTGGTTCTTATATAAAACTAGCCCAAGTCTCAGGCTAGCTCATGAAATATATATGAAGCATAAATTTCACCTATATAGAAAGATTTAAATTACCCACATTAAATTACATCTGTAATTGTTATTCTCTTTAATAGTTACACATGTAACTGTTACACCCATTGTTTTTAACTTGAATCCAAACACACCCTAAGTATTAGTAGTTCAATAGATTAGGCCAAATTAGCTTAACTATATAGTTAAGTTCAAACATTTATATTCTGCATATACAAAGTCAAAAGTATTTAATAGAAAATTCTTCAAAATGCATGCTTGAGAAAATTATATATGATCTGGAAGTGGTGAAGACTTCACTAGCTAGTGCACAATTCACATTTATATATATGTGCATTATGCACTTGACTTTTGTTGGTCAGCAAGTTTCTACTGCTTTTGCCTTTAAAGAACTAAATTATGTATTCACATATATATGCAGACATTTCAAAAATTAATCCACGATATAATTTTCATTTTTGAGTAGGTAAATGAAGTCATTTATCCTTGATTAGGGAACAATACAATTAATTAATTACATTTTAGTTTGATTTGAAAAAAGCAATAAATTCTCTATCAAAGTACTAATTAGACTCCAAATTCATGAACCTTTTGCAATGCCACTTTTTTTGACAAAGGAGACATCTAGCATGCGCGGGTAGAAGCTGAAAATATACATATCATGACTTGGAAATTAAGCACATATAATAGAAACCAGCCAATAATTATACAGCACGTATCTAAAAGTGGAGAAATTTTTAATAAATCGGTCATTTCAACTCAGCAAATCTAGTTGTCATAGTGTCTATTGAAAAACTAACATGTGAAGTTGCAAGAAAATTAAGAGTTTCTCTTACTTTTCTTGACATTCTATATTTCCACGCATAACTATTTCCCAAATTTGTAGATTTTTTTCACTTTAAGCTACAAAGCTTCAATGTGCATATTAGTTAATTTCAATAGATTTAACTAGTTTCACAATTGGAGAGACCGACATACACATGATACCTTTGAATTTTTTTTTTTTCTAATATTGAACAAAAGAAAAAAAAAATTATACATGATTTTACATATGAAAAATGGTGAATTTGAATGTATTTTATAATTCAAAGTTCAAATAAAACAGCCAGCTAGTGCTGAAAATTAAAATGAAAGAGAATTAATTAAGCAAATATTTAGTTAAAGATAACAATTAAAGAATGTAAATTGATGATTCCTAAAACCAATCTTTGATATTCCATTTTTCACCCTTGCCAACATAATGATGATGAAAGTGACCAAGGTCAAAAATATATTACATATATCATATATGCATGCAGCATAATAGTTTGTAGTATATTTTGATTGCTAGTAAAGTAGTTATGAATAATCAATGCAAAGCTCTTTTACTCCAAAATGTAAGTACTTGCTAAAAGTTCGATCCAAAACAAAATCATACATACATAGACAAAATATCATATCATATCATATCATATCATATCATATCATTATATATATGCAAGTTTAGGGCATACATGCACATGCACATATGCATATATATATATATATATATATATAGATCTAGTATAGTATGTAATTATAAAAGATTAAGAGAAAATTTATGATAATTTTAGTGCATGGAAAATGAAAACCCTAGATAGTTAGTTTCATGATGCATATCATGTATGTACCTGGGCTTGAAATGGACTTTGTCATCAAGAAAGGAAACTTCTGCACTGTATATGATTGCTCCATGGTCTCAACAAGAACAGAAAGCAACATGAATTCAATTATTACATGCCACTAATATGTATTTCAACAGCAACAAATTCTTCCTTATTGGACCAAAAACTATAGAGAAACAATATGTTTGATGGTTTAAACATTAAGAAATCTAGATTATCAGAAAGAGATAAAAAGAGCAGTAGTTTATATAACAAAATGATATATTTAAACAGAATTAAAACAAGCACACCCACATAACATGTTCGCTTCAAAAAGTAATTAAAATCATCATCTAAATAACAAGAACTAAATAATACAGCAAACCAGTGATGATATATTTAGCATGTAATGATCAAAATGAGAAAAAAAAAAAAAAAAAAAAAAAAAAACCATATGAAGAAGAAAGAAAAAAAAAACCCCTTATAGCCAAAAAGCTTCTAAGATATATTATTCTTGATGTGGATTTGCTTGATCTAGCAAATGATCGGACCGAGACGCTTGATTCCCCGGAGTAGTTGCTGGATTCCTTTAAAAAGAACCCTTTGGTTACCTGAAGTGAAACACACTTAGCTAGGTGTCTCTCATGACTAAAAACCCTTGATTCTTTTCTTCTTCTTCTTCTTCTTGATCTTCTTTCTCTTGACCTTGTTGATGTTGGTGTGTTTGGTTTTGTTGGTTTGGTTTTGGGATGTGAAGTTGGGTAGTGAAAAAGGGTGGAGTAGTAGCAGTAGTGGTGGTGGAGGTGAGCCTGAGGGGGTAATGATGATGGTGGTGAAAGAGGGAGCTGGAGGAGGAGGAGGGCATGATGATTGCTGTTGGTTGATGCTGTTGAAAGGTTGAAGAAAAATCCAACGTATTTCGTGCCATTTCCTCAGAGAAAATTAAAAAGAAAAGAGAGTGAGAGAGTGATATAAATTAAGAGAAGGAATAATGACCCCACAAGTCCTATAAGTTTTCAAAATTTGCGATTAAATCCTAAAATTTTTTTTTTATTAATTGAGTCCTCCAAGTTTGTAAAGTGTTACTTGTTAGTCCTATTCCGTTATCTCAAACGGAATAGGACTAATAACGGAATAGGACTAACGAGCAACACTTTAAAAACTTGGAAGACTCAATCAAAAAAAAATTTAGAACTTTATTGAAAATTATGAAAACTTATAGGACTTGTGAGGTCATTATCTCTTTCTATTCTGTTATCTCAAACGGAATAAGCTGACATGTTTTTGAGGTTTTGTTCTTTTTCTTTGATTTTGTTATTGTGTGATGTTTTAATGAATATGAGTTTTGATGTGTGTAACCAACTCATTACCCCCTGCTCGCATCATTAGCCACATTTTCTTCTTTCTTTTATTGTTATACTGTCATAAGCCGACTGTGAGCACTCCTGTTGTCATAAGTGCACATGTAATGTTTATATACATCAATCAAACTGAGATAAAATGCAAACCTACTTTAATGATATAGATGATAATGATCCTTTATAGTGCAGTTCTGGAACAATGATTCTGTGCACATACCCACAACAAAAAAATAATTTTAACACTAAAATCATATGTACCTCTAACACTAAAATCAACCTAAAAGGTACTACAATTTTATCAAAATTTCTCTAATTAACTGCAAAAAGAATAAAAAAAAATTCCCAAATGAAAATGACCCACAAAGATTTATCAAAACTCATCTTCACTTAAACATCACACAACAACAAAATCGAAGAAAAAGAACAAAACCTCAAAGATATGTCAGATTATTCCATTTGAGATAACGGAATAGAAAGGGATAATGATCTCCCAAGTTCTATAAATTTTTAAAATTTACAATTAAGTCCTAAAAAATATATTTTTCAAATTGAGTCTTCCAAGTTTGTAAAGTGTTGCTCGTTGGTCCTATTCTGTTATCTCAAACGGAATAAGACTAACGGGCAATACTTTACAAACTTGGATAACTCAATTATAAAAAAAAATTAGGATTTAATTGTAAATTTTAAAAACTTATAGGACTTGTGGGGTCATTATCCCATTAAGAGAATTATCAAGAAACCCTTGGTGCTAGCTTTTTCATGCCCCAGCTCTAGTTACTCTATGAAAAGGAAAGGACCCATTTTCTTTTTAAATCTTTTCTTCCAAATAATTATCTCACATATATATATACATATATATATATATATATATATATATATATATATATATATATATTATTTTTGTTAGTTTACTCGGTAACACTGTACAAAATTTATTTCTTCATCAACATTTTTCCCAAACATTATCACTTAACTATTCTTTATTCTTACTTTTAACTCTCAATCAAAATCAACCAAGAAATGAACTAATTAAACAAAAAAACGAAAATTAAAGGGTATAATCTTAATCACACTATATATGTATATATTAATGACAAAGGTTTATATATGTTAATTATAGTCTTATGCATATAATTAATTAAATTTGTTTGAGTACTTTACCCCCTACCTATGTTAATAATTTATGTTCAGTCTAATTTTTTTAATGGACAACAGTAAAAGGCTGTTTGTGACTGTATATATATGGACGAGAGGGGGGAAATGCTAATAGAACGCTTTATTGGGTTTAGCCAAAGATAAGAATTTTTGCAGGCCAACACAGACTTATATATATATATAGAATGAGATGTGGAATGGAATCAATATCATATATAGAACTCAGTACTCTGACAAAGTGTGATCAGAAACGATAAAACATGAGAAAGAGATAGAGATGAGGACTTGAAGGTTTATTTTTTTTTATTTTTATTTTTGTGTGTGGCATTTCGAGGGAGAAAGTGTAGCCTATGGTTATAGTACAAAAATTGGCTTCCCCCAGCTGCAAAAGAGAGAAAATGAAAGTCTGGTAGTAAGTGTACACATATATCCGGGAAAGGGGACAAAAATGTTTGTTGCTGTTTCTCAGCTCATCATATATATATATATATACACTTCAAATTTCCAAAGGCAAAAGCAATTTTTATGACAGAGAATTTTATAGTTATATATATATATATCTGTAAGGATTACAGCCAAGCATAAGATTCCCCGTATAAGCATATTTTTGAAGTCACCTCAATCCTCAACTGATTTGAAGCCCTGGTCATCATAGATATGATACACACACATAATATATATATTAATTTCTTTTTTTTTTTCTTTACATATATCTGCGCATAGATTTTTCTCTAGCTAGTACAAAACAACTAAAATATATTTTATTCATGTTTCAGTATCTTGTACAGTTTGTGTGCAGATAGTTCCATTTATCAAATACTAAGCCAACCATTGATCAAGACCATTTGTCTTAAACCATATGAATAGGGTTCAAGAATTAATTACTATAGAGAAATAAAGGAGATGTTATTTTGCTATATATAATCTCCTGTTTGTAGACATTAATTTGTGTATAGATTGGAGAAACTTTTTAACAATGTCACTATTAATTAACTTGCGCATGGCTATAAGCCTATAACATGTTAGGCTGATCTAAAACATTCATGCATATGGTGAAAGTGAATGAAACTAATGACATATGCTTCAATAATTTTGATCTTCTTAAGATTCGAATATTACCCTTGTGTTACATTTGAAATTATTTATCCGTTCAAAATTATAATAGATTGAAAAATAAAGAATTATTTGAAATGAAAAAAAGAATTACTTTTTTTTGTTCTCACTTTGATGAAATCATATTCACCTTCAATGGTCCTAATTGGTCTAATTGAGTCTAACAGATGTCATGACTTGCTAATGGTTAAAAAAAATAAAAAAAAAAGTGAAACCCTAGTTTTAAGAATAGAGAACACATAATTCTCTATCTACTTAACATTGCTCCAGAAACAATTTCCATCGCTTTATGTTTGACCCTGATAAAGTCACCCACAAAAACCAGCCTTTTTATTCAACTTTCTCCTTTACATTTGAGTGGAGATAAAATTTTATAAGAAAAAAATATGTTTACAAAAGAAAAACTTTGCTTTTCTTTTTCTATGAGAAAACAAAAAAGTAAATAGTTTGATGGAAAAAGGCTGAAAATCTAGAATTATAAAGTAAACATTACTGGAGATTCAAAAATCTTTTTAGCACCAAACAAAGTTTAAACCCAAAAGAATCAAAAGTTTACAGCATTTCATGTCTCCTAGCTAGTCTTTATCTATGCTTTGGTAGGTCATATATGTAATATTATATGTACTCATTTTTCAACTTTGCATTAATTATTCTTTCAAAACACATTATACATCAAAATGTCCTTAATATTTCGCTATAAACAATTATGTACATGTGCAATTATACTAGCACTAGTAAGTCTTTCTGACCGAAAAAAATATATTGAATTCCATCATAACTTTGAAATTGAATATATTTGGACGAAAATAGAATTAAAATGGATGACCTATTAAAAAGTTTTCGCTTTGCATCAAAATTTTTTGTATTGCACCCTTATTGTTTGAGTTGTTACAAAATCAAGTGTGTATATATATAAAGCATTACCAAAAAAGGGAATAATTAAGAGATGGGTAATAAAAAGATTAATACCAAAACTAAATAATGATGATGATAAAAATTTCTCCACCCCTGGATAGTGGCCCAGCGGTAAAGCATGCTTTGGGGAGAGGAGTTCGACTCCCCTTTCCACCACTTAATAAAAAAATAGTTTCACTTGTACTTTTTTATATGGGATATAACATCGGATAGTCCTTTTCGTGTGGGGTTTAACATCAGATATCCAAATAGTAGGGTGAAATTTAATCTCTTTTTCTCCCGCTCTTCCAGGAGCCTCAGCGCTTCAAATGTTGTCCAAAAAAAATAAAAATTTCTCCTCAAATTAATTGTCCCTTTGCACGTATATTTTTACTCTGCAGCCCAATTGAGATAAACAAGAAGGATATACTGTATACATACATATGGGTACTGAGTTTAATTTGGACCCACATCAGTTGTGTTTTTGTGTGTGACTCCACCACTTGGGCAGCAGATGCTAGTGTGGCTCCTATGACACAACAGTAGAAAGTGTTGTTTATAATATTGTTCCATGTCCTGTCTGTGGCTTAATTTGTTTGGTTCCAAAAAAATTCTGTTTATCATCATCATTACTTGTTAGAAAGCAGGTTTTGACACTCTCCTATCATATGGTCTTTTATTAGTTGGCTCCTACACAGCATCATCCCCTTTTCCTTTTCGAGTCAATTATAAGTATAACATAGCATTTCTTTATCGGTTAACTCATGTGATTCTGTACTATACTCATTTTAATAAAAAAAAGATTCTCATAAAAAACTTAACTAAAAAATGCCAAATTCATTGTTTTTATGATGTGTGTTTTGTAAATCAGAGAACTGCTGTGTGGCTGGCTATAATTCAGAACATTGTGAATATAAAATTAATTAATTTTATTTGATTTAGATTTTTAAAAAATAAGATAAGAAAAAGTTAATTTATATCTTCTTTCATTTTATTTGATTAATTTACGAATTAATCAAATTAATATTGAAACACCTCAACTTAGTTAAATGAAATGTTATATTTTTTAATACTATTCAAAGTGTCTGAATGATATTGGAAGTTGAAATAAAACTATTTATACATTTAATTATCTAAAAATATATATAAATCATATGTTTAACAAATTAAAAGGTCTAAATAACTAATCAATTTTTAAATTCTGAAGATAAATTGATAAAAAAAAAAGAAATTTAGAAGGTCATAAATGTATTAAACAATTAATTAAATAAAAAATTATTATTTATATTATATTATTGTTATCATGTAATCTCCAACTTAGATAATTAACTTTCATTGTTTAAAGGAACATTAAAATTAAAATTTACATTCATTAAGTTAAAATTGTGACGATGCTTAGAGGGCCTCAATTGATTTCCTTGGGCTAAGCCTAGGGTTAGAACATCAGGTCATCCAGTCCAAATGAAACCAGTGCCCACATTTTTTTGTGAGGAAAATTTCATTACATAAGCAATAATAATGTGGAAAGGAATATACCCTTTTTTTTTTTTTTTTTATCAAATAAAATTCAGAATGTACACAGAGAAAAATTGGTGGAGTATTTGTTTTGTTTATAAATCTTGTTCACATTGATGGACCATGAGAATATTTGGTTCTTGTCATTTCACCTACAGACATAGCAATTATTATATACAATTATAACTTTTTACTGTTCATTTTAGATAAGATATTGATGTAGCATAAGGTTTTTCAACATACAATAAAAAATAAAAATAAAAATAAAATTAAGGCTCCCTTCATTTGTCAAAAAAATAAATTTGAGGAAAATATTTTTTATATACTTCTTAATATATATATTTTATCCTAGTTATTTTCTTGGGTACTTCCCATTTTAGCAAATGTATCTAAACAATAAAAATAAAATAATTTACCGTGGGATAAGATATAGGCTTTACAAAATAGTGAAAATTGATTCAAAATGAATTTACCTTTTTGGTATGTCAGGCTGTTAAAGTTATTAACAACCTGGCTGCGGTTCGTAAGTAAGCGCGGGAAAGAACAATGCCGGTTCGGTTATGCAGGACTGGTGGTAGTGTCCCACTTTATTTCTCTTTCGGGACTTTCATCAAACACCTTTCCATCACAAAGCTAAAAGCGTTTCCTCCTCGCAGAATCAGCGCAAAAACCATAACCACAGCAGCAATCCACAACTGTTCCACATTTGAAACCCTAAATTCCCTGCAAAAAGACCAGATTCACCACTACGTCGATGCTCTTCTTGAATGGAACCAGAAAATGAATCTTACAGCAGTTACAGAGGTGAATGAAGTAATGAAAAGGCACATAGAGGACTCACTTGCGATGTTACCTCCTATATGTAAATCTTATACGTCGCATTGTAGCTCTTCAGTAGACAATATTAAAGTTGTTGATGTTGGTACTGGTGCTGGACTTCCTGGTATAGTTTTAGCCATTGCTTGTCCAGGTGATTCCGGTTCCATTTTTGGTACTGTTTACAGTGCAAGAATTCAATGGTTATATGATGACATTTTGTGTTATGAGTGAATGGCAGGTTGGAAAGTGACCCTTTTGGAATCAATGAACAAGCGTTGCGTTTTCTTGGAGCATGCAGTGAATGTTACTGGGTTGTCCAATGTTGAAGTTGTAAGGGGAAGAGCAGAGGTATTGTTTTTTTTTTTTTTTTGTTCCTTCTTTAATTTGAATAAGCAGGTCTATCGCTGCGTATATCTGTCACATTTGTTTTTCTTGCTGGTTAATGGCAATATTCACTTGTTAAACCTTGCTATATAGGACAGAATTTAGGGCAGAACGAGTCCTTTAGAGAGCAATTTGATGTGGCAGTGGCCAGAGCAGTTGCAGAAATGAGAATTTTGGGTAATTCAGGCAGCTTTCCCATTGTAATTTCTTGCATGTATCTGCAATTTTTTTTTAAGGATATTAACTGCTTTTTTTTATACTTCAATTTTAGCTGAGTATTGTCTTCCTCTAGTTCGGGTTGGTGGACTGTTTGTAGCTGCAAAGGGCCATGATCCACAAGTATGTATATCTTGTTTTGGATTTGGAACTCCAATGTAATTGTTATGTTCTAATGGGAGTTCATTAATTTGTAACTTATATTAGGTTCAGTTTTTCTTTTATTGCAAATAACATGGCAGGTGATGGTTTGCGTATGAGGAGCAAAACAATTTATTCTTAATTATGCTTCATTGTTAGTTTCTGTGTTTATATATGTTCGGATGTTTCATGTGAATTTGTGCTTTTATATCTCACTTTGATAGAGAACAGTTAAAATTGTTGCAATTGGCAATTGCTATGAACAACTAAGCATTAGTCATTCTTCTGGATAATAATTGCAAAAAGCATTTTGAAGACAGGTTGAGAGAAAATTCTTGTGTCCACTTTTGTTTATCATGTGAGGTTAAGTTTCAGTGACAATAGAGTCATTATAGAAAGAGCCTTTTCATTATTATTAGAATAGGATGAAGTATTTTCTGTAAATTTTCTGATGGATATAATATTAATGGCTTATAGCATTCTGTATTATGAAGTATATGATTCATTCCCACAAGCGTTGGATGTTCTGATACTGCTTGCACATTCAGGCTTTTAATGGCTCTAACTACAAAAAAAATTGTCCATTCCATATTTGTCTACTTTCATTTCTCCTGACTATTTTATGAACATGACTATTAATAATCTTCTTTTGGTAAATGTGGGCAGGAGGAAGTTAGAAATGCGGAAAGATCAATCCAACTGTTGGGTGCATCAGTATTGCAACTTTGCTCGGGTATGTTTTCTGTATTGTCAGTTTTGAGAAAGTAACCTTTCATGTATTTGATTATCAAAATCTTATGGGGTACTTTAAATGCATTATCATAATTGTGTCAAGCAATGGGTTTGATCATTATGTCATATTTGTTCTCTATTTATAAATGAACTACGACTGCTGCTTTGATAAGATTATATTTATTGTACTACTCAGTTGAATAAGTTTCTTGGAAGATAATTTTTTTTGAAATCATGAATTCTCAACAACCTGAGTGTTGGATCAAGGTCATTGCTGTGTTATCCCTGGTCAAATTATATGCTTGCAATCTGACAACATGAAACATGGAGACTTCGACACTTGCTGCACAATATGGAAGATTTTATTTATAATGTAGTTGTAGGTTGATCCATAGTTGCTGGCTGCATTAATTGGAATTGCCAACTTTGGCTGAAACAGTAGGGCAAACTTTTGCTTGAGATTAAGCTTCCTCATTTAAATGATGTTATTAAAGCTTTTTCTTTTGCAGTAGAATCACACAGCCCACAAGGACAGCGAACTGCCATCATATCCCGGAAAGATCGCCCCACTCCAAGGAAGTATCCACGTGACCCAGGTACTCCGGCAAAATTACCATTATAGAACCCAATCTTATCTCCCTACTATCTACTTTGCCCATTGCACCATTAAATGTAAATACGATAAATTGTACTGTCAGATTATCTCATCTACAATCAGTGAAGTAGGTAGGAGTAGGACTGTTATTAGAAAATTAATGTTTGATCAATGAGCAAAATCATGCTGGTGTTGCAATCTTTTCATAATTGTTTTAAATTTTTTATTTGATATCTTGTCAGAGTTGATCTGAAGACACTTGTAAGTCACTTCCATTAGGATTCTGGTGGGAACAAGTTTTTGCTGATTTCAGTAATGAGCTTCCAGATTATATTGAAAGAAAAGTTATGCATCTCTGTTGATTCATTAAGTCAAAAACAAAGCTGTCCCCATGATAAGAGAGTGTTTACTTTTCTTGTAATTATTTATCAGATAGGTTAAAAAAATGAAGAAGATTTTCATCTGATGATACGTCAGCTCTTTAACGTGGCAGGGGCATATTTAGGGGTATATAGAATTTTGTAGGATTGAAACAGGATGATATATAATTTTTTGTAACTTTGTTTATATGTTGTAAAAGAGTGGGTTTTGATTGAGCCAGAGGGAAAGATTAGGTTGGAACAAAAGTGGCATGAAAAAAATGACCTTTACCTAACTTCATATCCACCTGTAATCAGTTAATTAGGTCAAAAGTGCTGAAATTGCAATTAAATCATCACTTAATTAAGCCGATTATATGATGATTTAATCAAGTTGCCATGTTGTTGCATTGTGAAATTAATTAGTGGATTATATAAAGAGAGAAAGCAACTTCTTCTGACATAAATACTTTAATTATCTTTTTGGCATTCTTTACTTGGTTATATTTGAGTTGTTTCGTTTTCTTTTTTCTTCATAATAATGTAGTGATATAAGTGTTTGTTGGGTTGAAAGGTAGCATGTTAATGCTCTTTTTCAGGGGTTTCATCTTTCTTTAATCTTCTTAATCTTAATTAATTATTTTTCTTAATTAGTTTCATTTTCTATTAGTCATTTCTTCCTTTACCTTCCATGTATTAGTAAAAAGCAGCTTCTTAAAATTTTTGGTTGAAATTTTTAAGAAATTATGGTTAGTTTAGAAGCCATACACTTAAGGGAGCTTCTTAAAATTTTTATTTCTTTGTATATACTTTTATATTCCTATGCTACGAATCCAAAATATTTTCTTTTGAAAAGTACCAAACTCTGTAAAACCATATTTTCCACTTTATGTTTTCTCATTTTTTATTAATTAGAAAAAGATTAAATGACATAAGTACATTGATAAGTTTTATAATAACGGATAATCCTCTTCACAGATTGCTCAATGAATAAAAATTCTCTCCTTTTAAATTAGATGGCATAAACTAATTTAAAAGAGAGTGACTATACAGGCTAAGTTTTCTCATTATTTTAATAAGTGATGTTTGTTAGGAGAAATTTGTATTGAATGAGAAAAAAAAAGGTTAGTATTTATTGCTTTTGTTGAGCATTTTAAAATTGCAAGTTGGATTTTTTAATTACAAACTCAACTTTGTCTAAATGTTGCATTTCTCAACTTAATTGACTAATAATTCAATGTGTTAAACGTGTTAGCAGCAATAAGGACAGTGTGGAAAAACAATCAAATGTCAATCGCAGCAAGTATAATCCATAGATAAATTATGAGCTTGTGACTCTACTTATTACGATTCTTGAATAAATTTGAAAACCTTAATTACATCTTAATGTTAGTGGAGTGAAGCTGCGATCAAATTTTCTGCCTAGTAATTCAAGCAGCCAAGAATTCAAATCTCAATATATGTATGTAAAGGATTATAGTGATTTGACTAGGTCCAATAATATTTATTCATTTATGTTTCTGAATGGTAATATGGGGATCTATATATACATTACATATTACTTATGAGTGTGAAAAGGAGAAAAAATATATAATATTGTATATATTACGGCCATTGAAATATAGTCGTTGAGGCTATTGAAGCTTATGCACAAAATGACTCTTTTCCATTGGAGAGGAGCTTCATAGCTCTTTATTATATAATTTAATTAATGGATTATTTTATTTTATACTTGAAGCAGAATTTTTATTTGTGCTCTATTAAAAAAATTAAATTAAATTAAATTCATTATTCTTTCTGACTCAAAACATCAATTATTTTTGAACTCTTATACATGACATACCTTAATTGTTCTCTTAAAATTGGGAAGAAATTTCGTAATGTTTATTAAACTAAATGACAATTCGGGACCACTTTGTAACCAGCCTTTTCGACAGTAGCCCTTTCATGGAGCAAATGCATATTGTAAGAAATTTAATTAGTTGTTAATTAATTATCATATATACTTCGTGAAAGATGAAAGTGATTTAGTTGTTAATAAATAAGTTCTCAAACTTATGTGCCTCACTTCTTTCTAATTAAACGACAAAAATTACATGTAACATGCTTTTAGAAAAGGCTAATTTTTTAACAATTTTTTTAGTTCAATAATTGAGACTTGAACCTCATATATGATAAGGCTGAATTCACTACAAAACTTTCGTTTTTGATTACTTATTTTTATGTCTTTATTAATCATAATGTTGTTATTATAGTAAGCCATTCTTTAGTGGAAAACATATATTACAAAAAAAAAAAAAAAAAAAAAAAAATCAACAAAACAGCCTTAAGGCAATTGTTCACTAGTTTCAATTTCAAATCAAGCTTGCTCATACAGCAGTAATCTTAAGAAAAACACCTATATATATAGACATATATATATATGTATATATATGACCTTTAACTTTAAGAAAGGGACAACTGAAAATACTAAAGCTGTTGAAAAGCAAAAAGAGAGAACCAAAAAGGGTCCTCTCAATCATATGTCCAAAAAATGGCCCAGTTTGAAGAAGAAGAAGAAGAAGCTGCTGCTGCTAGATATCCATAGGGACATGAAGTTGCCATACCTTGATGTCACAGTCTAAACTCCCACTGTAAATTAGGTACGATATTTGAGATGGATTGTAATGATCATCAATAGTTGCTGTCAAGCACTTGACAGGACCTTTATGTCCTTCAAAGACTGCTAAACAAGTGTAGTTACTACTAGCACATGATCTCCAAACTCTTATAGTTTTGTCTGCAGAGCCACTGCACACCAAATCAGACACAACTACTAGGCATAAAATGGACTGTGTGTGTCCTCTAAGAGCACCCGCAACCACCATGCCCCCACCATCTTCATCCTTCTCCCACACCACTATCGATCGATCAGAAGCACCTGAATATAGAACACGCCCATCAGTGCTCAATGCCAGGGCATTAATCCCTGAGTTGTGTTTTTCTAATGTAGAGACTAGATAATGCTTCTTTTTCTCCTCTGAACTTTTCCTCCACACCTTGATCTTCTTGTCAGCTGATCCGGTGTAAACATCTCCATCATTTGATACTGCTATTGCATTTATAGCATCATCATGTGCACTTGCTACTGACTCCAGACATTTGAAGTCACTTGTCCTCCATATCTTGAGTGTTCTATCCCATGAAACGGAATAGAGAAGAGACTCATCTCGTGATAAGGCAATTGCTGATACTGTGTCAACATGATGAACCCATGTGCACGTTTTGTTCCTTCTAATCTGAACCTGGCTCTTTGGTAACAGAATCTTGAAGGCACGATCACCAAGTGTGGGCAGCGTAGCTAAATGTGTATACTTTTGTTGTTGATGATGATTATCAAGTTCTTGGTTACTAATTTTCCATACTCGTATTTTATGATCTTGATGAGCACTAAATAGTTTATCGGCTAGAACTATTAAAGATTTCACTGCACCTTTCCCCACAGCTACGACGCTGTTGCATAGGTTTTTTTCATGATCAAGAACGTCTGAGTCAAAAGGGTTTCGGTTCCAAGATCTTATTTCTTTGTCTGAGGAGCCACTGTAGAGGAACTTTCCAGCAAGGGTTAGAGAGGATACGTATGTGGTGTGACCCTTAAGAGTGGTGAGGCAGTGATGGTGGTTGGTGTACTGGCGGTTTGAAGTAAGGGAAGGAAGTGACCGGAGGCTTGGTTGTGAAGAAAGTGATGGCTGTAGGTTTATTTGATGGCTACTAGAACAAGATTCAGAATCAATATACTCTGAATGGAGTGACATGATTCACAAATATGTCATTTAACAAAAAGAAGTAAAAGACTAGCAAAAAAATGGATGTTGATGAAGAAGATGAAGTGAGTAAACTATATAGAGATGTTAATTATGAGATTAACTGAGATTAAGATTAATATTCAACAAAATACACAATTAGATTAAGAAATAAAATTGTTTGATTCGCAAAACGTGAAGCAAGAATGGCCCACAAAGACCTTTCTAAATATCTGGGTGGAGTGTACGAATTGGTCCTGCATATATATAGCTACGAAGGCATTTCTTTAATAAATTTTCTTCTCCTTTTCTCTTTCAGGGAACAAAGAAAATCTAATGTTTCCATTGAAAGATCTATATGATGATATAATAGTAGGTTGGGAAATGAATCATCTATCCAATAAAAAAAACGAAAGGATAGTGATGATGTAAGTTTCATCATCTCTCTCTCGTTACCAAGCAGGTCAAATTTAACCCACCACTGTAGCTATCCATCCGGATAACACCAATCATTATCTTTTTTTTAATGAGTGTGAACATATAACAAATTTTTTTAAAAATTATTAAAAGATCTCCTCATTTTAGAGAAATATGTAAAAAATATATAAATATAAATATTAAAATTAATATTTATTGCACAGTACAATGACATTGTAACCATCACTCTTCGTAATAAATAACTTTACTTTTTTTAATAATATTCAATATTTTTTTTTAGTTATCTTCAGTATCATTATCAGTAATTACAAGAATTTGACAAATTCAAATTAAGTTAAAACCTAAAATCTAAAATTTTTACCACTTAAACCAATACTCTGAATTTGACCCACCACTATTGAAATAGTTATAAGACCACTACGTACTGAAATAGTTGTTAGTGGATGGTCAGAAAGGATCCACACTCCACAGTGTTGCGATGTGCATGCAGTAAATCAACTTAAACCTACTATGCAGTCATAGAACTGCTTGTTATAGATGAATGATAAGATGAAAATAACATACCCACCAAATAGTTTTCTACAACGCCACCCTTTGTTGCATTAATGTCTGTATATATTTGTGATCCTTCTTGGATCTTAAACTAGTTATATTTACCCGACATAAATTGAAGAGTTAAAAAATATTGTTGCCTTCAAATCAGTTGATGGGGACTTTTGCTTTATGGATAAAGGCAAGGCGTGTGTCAATCATCATATCATATACTGGTGGAAGAATTGATATATTTTTTTATTCTATGAAAATGTTTTTTTGATTTTAATCAGATCAATGTGTTTCTCAATAGGGAAATTTCTGCTGTCGCAAATTATGACAGAAAGATAATTTTATCCAAAAAAAATTCAGATGTGTCTCCTTGTATCATGGGGGGTAGAGCTATAAAATGTCGCAACCCGCACATCGCAGGTTATGACATGTAACAGCACTATTACTAGTAGAAGTACCAGTGGTCGACAATTTAGTTCTGCTTCTCTATGAATATGTCTTGCACTAAATTTCTCACCATCCATCTGTTAGGCTATGTGTTATGGGGTACTACTATTACTAATAGAGGTAAACAAACCTGAATTATTTTTTAGGAACATGTTTCAAGCTAAGCCCCAAATTCTAATTTTGTAAGAACCGTTTAACTCTTCATCATTGTTAATGGCATAACAAACATTGCTATTATTGAATAAGGACCATTTAACTCTTCATCATTGTTAATGACATACTAAACATAGCTATTATTGAATAATTAATCATGTCAATTTTGAATTTAATTTGATTTATTTTCATATCGCGCATAAAAAATGTAAAAAGATTACGGATTTAAATCTTTTCATTCATTAATATTAGTTATTATTTATCACATTTTTCCTTATTGTATCAATAAAAAATGAAGAAAAAAAAAGATGGAAACTTTCCGTAAAGATTCATGGCGTAGCTGGAATGTGCCCATGTGGGGTTCGAGTGTGCTTAAATACAACTGCTAGATGGTCCTTCTCTCATTCAGCTTTCGTATGCCTACCTAATTTTGTATGACTTTATTTCTTTGCTCTTAATGGGTTTGATTATTAGTGTTTTTTTTTTTTTTTTTTTGGACCGTCAAGTGGAGCAAGTAGGACCATTTTTCTTGTTATATTGGCTGCATCAAATAGTGAAATTGCTTGGATTACTATCCATATCTTGCTTTGTTCTCTTGTTAGTTAACAATGACATTTCCTTTGACCCTAGACAGCTGATATTGGTAGGTAAGCTTGTAATCCTATGAAGATTAATTAATGGAAAGAATGAAAAAAATAAAATGGCAAATGATGCTATAATTGAAATTGAAAATTATTGACTCCTAATAATTAGCTTGATATTTTGAGTTGTTAATTTTCAGGGCTACAAGTTTTTTGTTTGATAATTGAAAATTATTGAATCCTCCTAATAAACTTAATATTTTAAGTTGTTTTCAGAGCTACGAGGGTTGTAGTTTGAATTTAATTAGAATCAAATGAATTTAAGAAAAATTTATTAACCACTGATTAAGATGCATTATCCTTTTTTTTTTTTTTACAATATTGTGCGTGTAGTATGAGGTAGGCAGGCCTAGACGGGTGATAGGATATAAAGCAAGGTTTTAATGCTCTTTATAGTGGGTGGTTTATCCTCATCCAAAGGCTAAGTTCCATCCATGGAATTGATATTACTTTTAAATAAAATTATGGTTTTGATATTACTTTTCATAAAATGTTGTAGCGTGTAGTAATATCATGGAATTTATATTACTTTTCAATTTTTAGTTTCTTTTTGAATGATTTTGGAAAATATTATTCAACCAAGAATTTTGTTATAATTAGTCGGGTTTTTATTTATTTATTTATTTTTTCTAAATACTGCTATCTAAAGTTCAGAACATTTGTTTAATATAATTACGTACAATAAAGTTCGAACTTGAGACGTTAGTTTAATTAACAACTTATACTGATTGTTTTAGGTGGATTTTTATTTTTTTTTTAACGTAAATGCATACTAGAAATTTCTTTTTTAGTGACTTTGTTCTCTTCCTTATCTTAATTATACAATGAATCTTTATCTTATTTTCTCAAATGCAAGATAATTTTAGTATATTTTTTTTATCTGACCCTAGTGGGCTCCTAGGAGGGCAAGAGAAGGGGTGATCCTGCCTTTCAACCTGGATGTTCTCACTCTTGTCTATCAAGCTACAAGGAAGGGACAGACAATTTTAGTATTGGTACATTATGCTTTTCTTACCCTTAATTATTATTTGGCGGTACATCATGCAAGTGAAATCTTATCAAGAGAATCTTCACCATTGTACTTTCATATTGAATAAAGGATAATATCTCTGTGTTGAAATTAACTTTTGTTCTTTTTTTGTTGATACTATAAAGATATAAAAAATGTAAGACTATTATTTTTTAAAATTAGCTTTCTTTTTCGTTTTTACTTTACTTTCTTCTCAACTACAAATCATTTTTCATAGATATCGCAAGTTTCAAGTTGAAATAATTTGCTATGTTATTTTTGAGCTGTCATTTTGAAAGTTAATTATTGTTAAGCATATCATAATTATTGTATTATACTTTCATTTATTCTAATAATATTTCATTTTTACTCAAAAAGAAACTGAAATTCATCCTATGCTAAAAGGTGTATGTAGATAGAGTTAGAAGCTTTAAGTACAAATATCTAAAAACATTTTTCCCCGATAATAATTCAAAATATCAATATCATATATTATATATATGACGAATTTTATTTTTGATTAACTAGATTTATCTCTTCAATATATGCTTCAAGTTCAAGAATAATGAAATAAGGGTTTGGTCCACAGGTAACTTTCATTACAAGAATTGGGTATACGTATTCAAGAGGTTGGCAAATGAAGTCCCCATTTACCAGCCAAAAGTTAAAACATCATATAAAATAGCACTAAATCATGTGGATTATTAATATAAAAAGAGCTGTATTGTATAAAAATTAGAACTCCAATCAAATCCCTTAAAACTTTTTATTCCTTATAATTACCTAAAAACTCACTAAACATAATCAAGAGGATTAATATAAGATATATATATATATATATATATATATATATATATATATATATATATATATGTCTTGTATTTTTAAAGCAATTCGTTCAATAAATTAAGTTGCTTTGTGGATGAAGTATATTTATATGTACAGTACAAGGAAAATTTTATTAAATTAAATAAGAATCTTTAAAGAACTAAATAATAAAATTCATGTTCATCTCTTTTGTTTTATAATCGTTTTAAAAAAATAGAGTTTATTCCTTAATATAAATTAACATTAATTACAACTAAACACGATTGGATCACTTTCTTTTCAGTTGTTCTTTCTGAGTATCAAATGAAATATATAGGTATATATCTTTTGAGAGTGATGAAGGGGCCAATTAAGTTCAAAGGCAACATTTTAAAAAAAAAACTTAATTGAATGAAAGCAACATAAAATAAGACTATTTATCTCTTTTTCTTTTGGTCCATTCACCATTGCATATATCATATATGAACACAATATATATCGGCCACTGGCACAACTTTCACTAGCTAGCAAGAGTTATCGTGTATTGGTGCCATGATGACATCAATATTAGACCACCAAAGCTCATTGATTTCATCTTTCAAGTGCTGCCATGTGCTATTATGTGGAACCCCATATAGGTGTCTTGTCAACAACCCTATTAGGTCTTAATTTCCTAATTTACCAGATTTGTCCTTGTAAATTCATACCCAGAATTATTACAATGCATGTGAATCCATATGCTAATCATTAATGATCTTACAAATTACATTAAATGCCTGATAAACCTTTGCCGCTCTTATAGACAGTTCTATCATGAGTCGAATTGCATTAATCAGAGTTCAATGAAATCTGAACACTAATAATTCACATCATAAAAAATAAAAATGCTGAGTAGCAAATAAATAAGTACTATAAGAGCTCGATCTATGTTGCCAACTCCACCCTCAAGCCGTGATTCAATTCAATAATAGCAAATGCATCTACAGCTAGCGTTTACGGTAATGGGTTCTACATGAATTGTATTACAATCAACGTGACAATCTATTTATTGTTATGCATATACATACACAACTTATCTAAAATATAATTCTCATTTATCAATTATTGATAAGATAAGGGTAAAACGACAAATAACTTTAGAAATATGCTTTAGTGGTTAATTAATTAATATATATTTATTAATAAATTTAATACATCCATTTACTATGAATTTAATATTTTTTTATGAGTTTGATTTCCTAAACTATTTAAACACCAAAATTTGATAAATGATATTTATCAATTAAATTTATTAATACTTTTTCAGCATAATTAAATAAATGTCTATATATATTTTTATATGTTGAAATAAAATTAATTAGATATCTAAATTATATGAAAAGTATTTATAAATAATATTTTTATAGTCTTTTGGGATCCTACATTGGTTATGAAGTGTGTGTATTTGAGTTATATGGGTTAGCACGTATTTATAAAATTGTCATGGTTTTGTGAAGGAATGTGTCATGTCTCTAACCCAGTATGTGTGTGCGTTTGTGTGTTTTGTTAATTTCAAAAAAAAATGTAATTACAAATGTGTGCGGTGTAGTGTCTCCTATTCACGGGAACCAGGGAGTGGGCTGGTTCTTCGGGATTCCACATTGGTTGTGGAGTGTGTGTATTTGAGTTATATGAGTTAGCATGTCTTTACAAAATTATTATCCTTTTGTGAAGGAGTGTATCATGTATCTAACCCAATGTGTGTTTATGTGTTTTGTTAATTTTAAAAATAAATAATATTTTTAGTAAATTGAGATATGGAAATGGACTTTAGGCAAACTTATGATTGTTATTCATTTAAATACGCAATAATTAATTATTTATTTATTTATCACAGTGGACACACCCTGGTATTCAATTATAAGTAGGGCTCAATTAATAAAAGCAGCCCAAGAACTAGCTCCTCCAAGCCCATGATCCCACGTACCCGATCCTACAACAGACAAAACAGAAACTGATGAACAGCCAATAGGACACGAACCCTCCATTTCTTATTTCTTCCTACAGACAGTTAACACTTCCACTCTCTCTCTTTCGCCGGCATCCAAAATTTTGTCTGTTGTTGTTGGACGGAATCTTCTTGTTATTACATCATCATCAAAAACGAAAAAAATGGAATCAATTCCCTCTTCTGTGAACCTTAATTTCCTGCTTTTCTTTTGTTCTTGATCTCTCATGGATTCTGTGCTTCCCGCCATTTGTATCTTCTTCTTGCTTTCAGTGCTTTCCTTCGCTCATTCATCCACAATTGGGGTCGGTTACATTTCGCATCTTCTCGAGATCCAAGAACGCGAGCGAGCTTCTCCTGAAGTACAAGTTGCTGCAGCTCTTGGAGTTCTTAATAGGTTGCTTCCTTCTCATTCTTCTGCTTTCGAGTTCCGGATTGTCTCCAAGGTAAGTAGCTCTAATTTTTGTTTCTTTAACTGCTGTTAAGTCTGCGAATTTTCACTTGGGTATTCTTTGAATTTGCTCATAGGTGCTCTTTTTTTCTCTATAATTAGGAACAATGCGGCGGGGAGGCCTGCTTTATAATCAAAAGTCATCCTTCTTTTACTGGCCGTGGAGCTCCAGAAATTCTGTAATGCTATTTTTATGTGTCTCTCTCTTTGGAATTTTTTGAAAGAACTGAAATTGCGAATTAGGCATTTTAATTATGGCTTTTGTTTGGGGTTGCGTTGATTAGAATTTCTGGCGTTACTGGAGTGGAAGTGTTAGCTGGTTTGCATTGGTATTTGAAGTATCGGTGTGGTGCACATATATCTTGGGATAAAACTGGTGGTGCCCAGCTGAATTCTATACCTAAAGTAGGTTCTCTTCCTCGTGTTCAATATGATGGTGTCTTGGTTCAGAGACCTGTTCCTTGGAATTATTACCAGAATGCTGTTACTTCCAGCTGTGAGTTTCTACCTTATTATTGCTTTCTTTTTCTACTTAAATGCTTATGACTTTGAAGTTTGAATTTTAGACTTGTTTATTCTCTTGAATGTTGAATATGTGCTGTTGGTAGACACTTTTGCATGGTGGGACTGGAAAAGATGGGAAAAAGAAATTGATTGGATGGCTCTCCAAGGTATCAACTTGCCATTGGCCTTTACTGGGCAAGAGGCTATTTGGCAAAAAGTTTTCCAGGTTTTTTCCCTCTTTTTGAGCTCTATATTCTGTAGTTTTATCTCTAAACTATTGAAATTTCACTTTGAAGGAAAATTCTTCATCTATAGTGTTTACGTTGGTAATGGAGAAAACATGATTGCTACTGGCACTGATAGTCAACTATTGGTAGTTGATGTCCTGTTGAAAAGATTAGTGTCCAGAACGGCAATGGCCATAAGGAACTGAAATCCGGTCATCCTGGTGCATATTGTCTTATTTTTGTTAGCCCTGCAGTTAAAAGTCATGGCTTTACAGCTTCTGATGTTTGTTCTTCTAATCCTCTTCCTGCTTTACCAGAAATATAACATAACCAAGGTGGATTTGGATGATTTTTTTGGAGGGCCTGCATTTCTTGCGTGGTCGCGTATGGGAAACTTGCATAGGTAAAATTGTTGGCCTTACATCATTGTTCAGAAGAACCTCACTGGGTTAAACTTTTATGGGGTGGGAGGAGTTAGGCCTAAGGCCTTCTGAACTTTGTATTTAATTGTTCTGCTTGTTTTGAATCATTATGGTTTCAATCTTCTACTGTCTGGGAACATTATGTCTTAGGGTATTTAAGTTTGAAATGAATGTGCTTGTTCATGGTGATTTAAGCAAGAAAACTCTTCTGGCAGGCATTCCTGCAAATGTATCTAGACTAGAAGCTCTTGTGGTGACAATGTTGTTGTTTGATACAGATGGGGTGGACCACTACCACAAAGTTGGTTTGATCAACAATTAATTCTGCAGAAGAAAATTCTTGCAAGAATGTATGAACTTGGAATGAATCCAGGTACCAGCTGAAGTCCCAGATGAATGTGACTTATTCAAAAATGAAAAGGCAACTAGGAACAATCTCATTCATCAATTGATTATTTGCTGTAATTTTTAACTTCTATTGACATGATTCTTCTGATGCTCATGAATCTGCTTTTCAGTCCTTCCAGGCTTCTCTGGAAATGTTCCTGCAGCATTAATAAATATATTTCCATCTGCAAGGATAACACGCTTAGGAAACTGGTAAGTGTTGTTTTGTAATGCATTGTGAAAGATGTTGATCTGGAAATATCTTTTTAACTTAATTTGGAGGAGCAATTCAGAATAATAGTTCCAAGTAATGCTGCAGAGTTACAAAATTTTATCATGCTTACATGCATCAATTTGTGTTATGCAATTTGCAAATATCAGTGATAGTTTTATGTTCGCAAACTTGGTTTGAATAGAAAGCTAGGGAACAACCTTGTATCTGAGCAAAGATAAACCAAATCATGGCTTTAGGAATGGGACTATGGGGGGACAGAATTGGCATGCTTGTCCCTGAACATTTCAGATGTAAGACTTCTTGAATTGATCTGATGCCTTAAATCCTTCCTCAGGTTTTCAGTTAAGAGTGACCTTAGATGGTGCTGCACCTATCTTCTTGATGCAACAGATCCATTGTTCATTGAGATTGGAAGGGCATTTATTGAACAGCAACTTAAAGGTATGCTTATCTGGATCATAATGTTTGTTCAAAGTTATATTGTTCTATGCTAAACAGATTTCAAAATGTTCTGAAATTTTGTGATTGAAAATTACTTTTCTTTCAGAATATGGTCGCACTAGCCACATATACAATTGGTATGATCTGCATTTATATTTATTTTGCAAAAAGAAATTTATATCTTATAAACTAAAAATTTTATAAGAGTTTGTTGCATAGAATTATTGAACCCACCGTTCTTGCAGCGACACTTTTGATGAGAATACACCACCTGTGGATGACCCAGAGTACATCTCTGCATTGGGTGCAGCAGTGTTTAAGGGAATGCAAACTGGTGATACTGATGCTGTCTGGTTGATGCAGGTGAAGGAATATTGTGTTAACTATTCAACCATTTAGTTCATCTTCTAAAGATGCTCTTTGATCAAATATTAACTTCATTTGGCTTTGGCATTGTTTACCTTTATTCTGCAGGGTTGGCTGTTCTCGTATGATCCCTTTTGGAGACCTCCACAAATGAAGGTCATATTTGTTTTTTTGGTTATTTTGGTATCTAGAAATTGTAGAATCACCTTCAAAGTAAACGATAATTAAATTTCAGTTTATACGAAGAGTGAAGTATAGCATCTTGCAGGCACTTTTACATTCTGTTCCAGTGGGGAGGTTGGTTGTCCTTGATCTTTTTGCTGAAGTAAAACCCATATGGATTACATCAGATCAGTTTTATGGTGTCCCTTACATCTGGTAGGTTATAGTTCTTTTTTTTTTTTTGTCCAGTTCATGAGATTATTTCGCAAGTAGTCCTCACTAAATATTAGCTATGTCCAAAAGTGTCACATTGTTGCTACAAAGTTGTGTCAAATTGTTACAGACAAAGTTGTTAATTATTGTATTTGTCATTCGGCATTAGCTAACAAAGTTTTTAAATTATTTATTTTGCATTTCTTAATTTATTTATTTTGCATTTTTTTTTTTTTCACTTTAGTAGCTGGTGCTTTGATTCACAGGTGTATGCTACACAACTTTGCAGGAAATGTGGAGATGTATGGAATTTTAGATTCTATAGCTTCTGGACCAGTTGAATCTCGTATAAGTGATAACTCAACAATGGTAAGCTCAATCAGAAACCTTTCTTCGTGCAATTCAATTCTTATCAAGATTAAGATGGTTCTGTGTCCGGTGTCCCCATCATACTCTATAACACTGACATGCAAGATTGTGACTACACACTCTTGCTGCAAGATTTATCTCCATCAAACACATAACTCTTTCTCCACCCAAAATCCATAATCACTTAACTACTAATACCAAATTCATCACTAATATTAATACTGATTTACTTAATTTTCGTATTCTATGTATTTCTATTTCTGAAGGTTGGTGTTGGAATGTCAATGGAGGGTATAGAACAGAACCCTGTTGTCTATGATCTCATGTCTGAAATGGCATTTCAACATAAGAAAGTTGATGTCAAGGTAACCCCCAAGATTTCTGATATTCAGATATTGAGGATATTCAGAAACCTTTTAGTTTTTTCAGACTTTTTTTTCTCATTTTCCTTTCAATATTTAGAAAATTTTGGGTTATGTTGGATCTGTTGGTAGGGAAGGTCACACCTGAATTTGCTAACTCTTCCTTTTCCTAGGCATGGATTAATCTATATTCAACAAGGCGCTATGGTCAATCAGTTTCTACAATACAAGATGCATGGGATATACTATATCACACAGTTTACAACTGCACTGATGGTGCCTATGTAAGTTCCTCAAATTACTTCTTTATGTTCTGCTGTACATTTGGGTATATTGTTCTTCACCATGCAGTCATTACCTTATATGTTCTAGTACATCTGCAAATTAGCATAAGCTGGACCTTAAAAATTCATATTGCGACCCAGAGGTGGTAGCTTCAAACCACAGAAACGACATCCTCACCACTACTGATGTTAGTTAAAATTACGCATTCAATTTCTCAACTCCAATTGCCTGCCTTCATATTCTGTTAATTTCTAGAGAAGTATTTATTTGTGAAAAACTGCTAGGATATCCATGTTCTTTGGATTTTTATAACATTTATGACTACTGGACCAGGACAAAAACAGGGATGTTATTGTAGCATTCCCTGATGTTGATCCATTCTTTTTCGGGGTACGGTGCAAGAGGCATCCCCACAATGGCAAACCAGTGTCAAGAAGGGCAGTCTTGAAAGAAAATTCAGATTCATATGATCCTCCTCACTTATGGTACTCGACTTCAGAAGTTATACATGCGTTAGAACTTTTCATTATGAGCGGCGAGGAGCTATCAGGAAGCAGCACCTACAGGTTAGTATTCTGGAGCTTGAAAACTTGCAATTTGAGTGATTAGCATCAGTTAGGCACTCTTGGTTTATTCTAGTGTAAGACATTCCTCTGATTTGATCTGGTGTTTCTTGCATTCATTATTGCATCCTCAGTTATGACTTGGTCGACCTGACAAGACAAGCTTTAGCAAAATATGCAAACGAGCTGTTCTTGAAGATCATAGAATCCTACCAGTCAAATGATAGCAATGGAGTTGCTAGCCAGAGCCAGAAATTTCTGGATCTTGTTGAAGACATGGACATGCTCTTGGCATGCCATGAAGGGTTTCTTCTAGGACCTTGGTTAGAAAGTGCAAAGCAGCTTGCACAAGATGAAGAACAAGAAAGACAGGTGAGGAGCGTCCTGAACGAATAACCTAATCATATATCAACCCTGAAACGAATCATTCTGTTTTTTTTTATATCAACCTATGCATTCTGAAATGCAGTTTGAATGGAATGCAAGAACACAAATAACTATGTGGTTCGACAACACAGAGGATGAAGCAAGTCTTCTCCGCGACTATGGTAAGCTTTTTTGAGCTTATCTATGTTGAAAGAGCACTCATCATCATATGCACAAGTATATTTGAAGTTGGTTTTGTTCCTTGTGTTGCAGGGAACAAGTATTGGAGCGGTCTTCTGCAGGACTACTATGGCCCTCGAGCAGCCATATATTTCAAATACTTAATAAAGAGTATAGACAACGGCCATGGTTTTGCATCGAAGGACTGGAGGAGAGAGTGGATAAAGCTAACAAATGACTGGCAGAAAAGTCGGAAGAAATTTGCAGTAAAGAGCAACGGAAGTGCTCTGATTATATCCAAGTGGCTCTATGACAAGTACTTGCGCAGCCCTGATACATATGACCATTAAAATGAAAGGAAAGCTACAAAAAGCTTAGTGCATCTCACAGACAAAAAACCATAATGCTGATCTCTTGCCTACCCACTTCTTCGTCGGTTCCTTGTTACACATTGAATGTTGTGTGCTAGGCCATGTAAAGTCTAAATCTTGACTTTGTGATTAAGCATGCTAGTACACGCGTATGGGGTGATGAAGCTTCTATGTATTGGGGTCCAAGCAATTAATAAAAGTTAATTAATTGAAGAAAGCGGGCATGACTAAGAGGAGGGAGGTGCCTATGGTCAAAAGATTGAATTAACAAATAATAATTATCTTCTCGATGATTCTAGAATTGCATGCTCAATTTGATTTTATTATAGCCCCATCTTCTAGTAGGATGTGCTGATCGGTTTAGTTCAGTTATATATAGATTCAGTTTGATTTTGATTTTAAATATTAAAAAATCTGGATAGTTGGTTCGGTTTTAGTTTTGAGTTTGAAAAATTGAAAAAATCAAACCGACTGATATACATATATATTATAAAATATTAAATACAATATATTTATTGGAAAAAATTATACATATATATTTAAATTATAAATAAAAATATTTTTTAGTTATATAATTAAAGAATACACTTTTTAAAATTATAAATAAATAAACAAAAATTTTATTTAAAAAATAAAATTAATTAACTGAAAAACCGACCGAATAGAACCGAACCGAGTTGGTTTGGTTTGGCTCAATTTTAATCTATAATCAGTTCGGTTATGAATTTTCAAAAGATTCGATTAGTCGGTTTTTTCTGATTCAGTTCAGTTTTGAACCGAAATCCACCGTGCACGCGCTACCTTCTAGATAACTTTGCAACTACCACGTTATCAATCCCATAGTGTGTGTATTTCCATTGCAGCATATTTATGTTCAACATTTTTCTTATTTAATTATCCCCACTTGAATTCTACTAACATTTATTTTTTAATCAATGCTGAACTAATTCTGGCTCAACCCACATCACACTGAGTACCAGTCACCCGAAGAAAAAAGCTTAAAACATTTTTTATTTTAAAAAATCTTTCTTAAATCAAATATATGAAGTTAATTTACATAAATTATGACCTATTCCTCTATCCACTCCCAAATATATAATTTTCTTTCTATTATTATATACTCTTTCACCTCCCTAATCCATCCTTTGCCCCTAGTTGCCGGCTTAAAAATAGTCTCATGCGTCATGGATGAACCTAATAAACCATAATTTACTTTTTCAAAAGTTGATTCTCAATATGAACATATTAAAGGGTATCTATATCCAAAATAAAATATACAAAAACTCGTATTGGTGAGCTGCATAATTAATCATATACACGTGTAAATTTTGATTAGTCCCCAACCCCAAACGACGTATGCCAAGTTGGACCAAGCTTCCAACACCAATATAAATTGCACGTCTCCATACAAATCCCTTCAATTTGCATTAACAATATTCCTCGTTACAATAAAATCTTTCTCTTCATCTTCCTCAACAAAAACATACCCTTTTCTTCTCCATTGATCACATAGAAAAAAAAGAATGAGCAATTCTTATGAAACATCATGGGCTGATCAATGGGACTCCGGCTCTGATCCTGTTTATGATTACCAGAACAAGAATAAAAATAGCAGCAGTTCAACTGCTAAATATAAGCAGAAGGTAGGAGAAGGGCTTGAAAAGACTAAGGCAGTGGCTTCAACTGGTATGAAGAAGGTTAAAGAAGGGACCGTCACTGGTTTTCATTGGATCAAAGACAAGTATCACAAGACTACCCACAAACGTTAACCAATGTTCTCTGTCTCTTTTTTATTTTGTAATATATATTTTTTATTGTTATTATGAGCTTTTTTCTTGGTTTGTTTCATGTTTCTTGTTATTAATTCTTTTTGTTCATACTATATTACTGCAGATAGTTGAGTTCTGTTTTCTGTTCTTTGCATGTTTTGTGAGTAAATAATTGGATCAGTTTTGTATATTATTGGGTATGAATTAGATTATGTTATGGTGCATATGGATCTTTAATTATTTTGGTTAATTCTTTTGATTTATGTTAGTCTTTTTGAATACAATTCTGTGTGAGAATGGTTAATTTATGGATGATGATTTGGAAACAATGGAAATTTTCTGTTTGCAATGTATTTTACTTGTTCTTTTTAATTATTGAGAATATATAAAATATTATACAACATTATTGACCAAGTGTGGTTGGACCAAAGTTTTCATATTACATATTGATGACTGGCTGAATTTAGAAAATCTGCAATTTGACAATTTATACAGTAAATCACCCTGGCAAATAAGGAATTATATTATTAATAATCCATTAGAGATCTGTTCCAGGAAACAACTTGTTGAAAATCATATCTCTTATGAATTATGAAATAATAAGAATCTAAAATTAATTATTCTATAAATAAAGCATTCACACTATTATATTTTGGTAGATGAAGGCTGATGGATGATGCACTATTTTATATTTGTTGTGTAACTTATTGTTCATTAGATGTTTACAAAATTAAAACAAAAAAAATTACCAAGTCATCTCAAGTCTCAACCACATGAAAAGCTATAGCTCACAATGATATATAATACTAGAACTCATGCATAATGTGAGAAATAAAAAACGAAATAAAATAATCAAGAGTGTAATTCCATTCATTTACAATTCAAAGAAAAAAAACTACTTCATACAAAAGAATTAATTACGAAAAAAATTATCAATTTTACCAGTTTTAAATTTATCATAAATTTTTAATTTTAATAAATTAATATTAAATTTGTAAATTAGAAACGATTCTATTATGTGACTTGTTATGTGAAAAAATGTCAAATTATTAGCTCAACACGTCACTTCATCTTTCAAAAAAATTCTTTCATTCTAATAAAATTTTCGTATTTGACAAGTATTTTTTTAGAAAATATATTTTTCATAATTTTTTTATGAAAATATTTTTTCATGAAAATATTTTTTCAAATAAAATATATTGTATTCCGCAATATTTTTTTTTATAAAAAAAACTCGTAAACATATTTTTCATGTGAAATTTTTTTCGTAATTTAAAAAATAATGTGTCCATTCAAAAAATAATTTTTAAATATTTTTTTAAGTATGTTTTACATAAAACAACGAGAAAAAATAAAACAAAATACATTGCATCTAAACAATTATTTCACAAAAAATATATTTTTTATTTTCTAAAGTTGAAGAAATTTATAATTAGTTTTACAAATCCTTTTTTCTTTGAAATGTGAAGTAACCTGTTGAATTAACATGAAAAATTTTGTTAAAATTGAACATTTGTGATATGGTTAGAAAAGCCTAAAAAATGGGCTTAACTAAAAGATTAGTATTAACGAGGAACAAAGGATTTAGTATATATGAATAAGGAGATGAGGCTCACCTGCCACGATCAGCCCAATCACTTGATGTATGGCATTTGGAGCAGGGGTGTTCACGCGCTCCGAAATGGTCGAACCGAAAATTGAACCGATACTATTCAGTTCAGTTTGATTTGCATTTTTAAAATTTTTGAATTTTTAGAATAGAACCGAATTAAACTGAAATTTGGTTTAGTTTGGTTCGGTTTTGTATAAAAAAAATTTCTATTAACCGAAATAATCGATTTTTTATTTTTTATTTTAATTTTTCTAAATATTTTGTTAAAAATATATACAAATACATATAAATTTAATATAAAAAAATCAATATTTTTTAAATTTTCGGTTCGGTTCGATTTTCTACCCAAAAATTTTTATTCGGTTCTAATTTTTTTAAAATTCGGTTATTTCAGTTCGGTCAGAAAAATACTCAAAAACCGACCAAACCGACCGATGAACACCCCTAATTTGGAGCCTTGCAGTATGGGGGCTTAAAGAGTTGTACATCATATAATTTTTTTTATTTGTTGTGTGTGTGGATATATATATAGATTTAAAATTATTAAATTAATTTTTAATGTGATGGATGAGTCTTTTAATTAAATTATTAAAAGACTGGGGATCAAATGGAGCTAAAACTTTAATTTTGATGAAGAAAACAATACAAATACAAATACAAATAAGAGGCCAACCATATCCTTCTTTGGTCCTTCCTATCTTTTTTCTTTTTGCTTTTTTGACGTGAAGACAAATGAGATCTATTTATTTAGGTTTCCAACCGACCCCCCCATTTTTATTATATAGTGATAATTACATATATGCCAGTTTTTACTTCCATAATTTGTTGATGACCACCACATATAGTAATTTTTTAATATAATAAATGAATTTTATTATTTTATGGTTTTAAAATTAATCGTTTTATTTTTTAATTGTTGGAATATGAATCGGATCGCCTATAATGAGTCAACCTAAATTCATTATATAATTAATTAAATTAATTTTAATTATAATAAAATTAATACCACATCCAAGAATAATTTCTCCTGAAAATAGGAAAAGTGAGGGTGGTATTATTTTTAAATAAAAAAATTAATATAGACATAAAGAAAAAGGGACAAATAGTCTCTGAGAATCTCAAACTTACTTTCTCTGCAAATTAGATACTTAAACTATGAAAAAATAAAAAGTTTCCTACTTTATGATTCATTTTTAAGTCTAATAATACTAAATTTCTATTGATAGTTGGCAGGAAAAATCCATATGTTTCTTCAACTTTTTATCTTTAATCTATTTTTCATGAAAATATGTAGAACACACATAAGAATTAAGAATATAACACATTTATTTATAAAATTATAACAATATTATAAAAACGTGGTAAGAGTTTTATATTTTTACTTTCCATCTATGTTTTATTTGGCTCTTATATCCAATGTACTTATAAATTTTTCACAGAACGTAGTAGCTTAGCATAATCTTATCTCTAAAACAACAAATTAAAAAATTGTATCTAATGTATGAACCAATAATTTTTAGTACAATACAAGGATATTGTTTATAATTTAATTTAATATCAAATTTTATTATATTTTTAATTGTTATAGCAAAGAAAAATAGTATGATGTGTTGTTTCCATATCATAAGAAAAAATTATTTTTTACTTATATTAATTTTAAAATTATATTAATTAACAAAGGTGCATGATGCCCATGTGGATTCAGAACAAATTGCTTCAATTTTTTTAATCATTAAAGAGTAGTTTACACCTAATTATTGAATTTTTTTATATGGAAAATGATGTAATTACTGAATTAATAAACATTTTTTGGGACATTAATAATCAGTATTTAATATTCTCTTAATTATTTTATATATATATGATATATATCTCACTTTATAACCCAAAAACAAAGGAGCAACTCCACTACACTTCTTGCTCAAATCATATCCAACAGCAGCAACATCAAGCTAAAAAAATGGCGATCCCAATACCCTATAGACAGCTGTTCATCAACGGTGAATGGAGAGAGCCTGTTCTCAAGAAACGCATTCCTACTATCAACCCTTCTACTGAGGAGATCATTGGTTTTTTTTTTAACTCTTTTTTTTAAAAAAAAATTCTAGTTTTGAATTCGTGGGTTGGTGTTGTTTTTTATGATTTTTGAGTCTAATATCTGATAAAGTGAACTGGGTTTCAGGTGATATACCAGCAGCTACTGCAGAAGATGTGGAGATAGCAGTGGAATCAGCTCGTAATGCATTTTACAGAAACAAGGGCAAAGATTGGGCCTTTACTTCTGGTGCTTTTCGTGCTAAGTATTTGCGTGCTATTGCTGCTAAGGTCTGTACTTTTATTTCTGTAAATTTTTGGTGTTTTGTAATCCCATTTTGAATATATTGTTGGGTTCACTAAGTTGGAATTATTGGTGATGATGATGATTCTGTTTCCTTGTCCATGAATTGCGATGGTGAGGTCTTATGTTCTGTTCTGCATTTAATGTGCTTCACGGACAAAAAGTTTTTTTTTTTTTCCTTTTTCCCCTCTTTACTGTTTTCTTGTAAAAATTTAGTGGGCCTGCTTCTGGTATGTTGAATTTGGATCCCTGTACTTTTTTTTTTGGTTTTCTTGCAGATAACAGAGAAGAAAGCTGAACTAGCAAAACTTGAAGCAATTGATTGTGGGAAGCCTTATGATGAAGCAGCATGGGATATAGTATGTCTGTGATACTTATCTTCAATACTTGCATTCAGCACTTTGTATATCGCCTCACATGTGCTTTATGTTATCTAGGATGATGTTGCTGGATGTTTTGAGTACTATGCCGGCCTTGCCGAAGGTCTAGATGAGAAACAAAAGGCTCCTGTTTCACTTCCTATGGAAACATTTAAGAGTTATGTTCTTAAAGAACCTCTTGGTGTTGTTGCATTGATCACTCCATGGTATTTGCTGCTCCTCTATGCTAAATTATGCGTTTTTCTTTATTCACTTCTTGATTTTGTTAACATTGATTTTCCACTGACGTGAGCTGCCTGTAAAATTATTGTCCATTTGTTTTGATGTTTTTTGTTTGGATCAGTTTTAATGGGCAAAAATACCAATGACTATGAGTCATGTAGCACTGTTCCCACTTAATCAGCACCAGTTACAAATATCTGCAGATTGAGGTGTAGCTTAAAAATTGTTCTTTGATAGTTGTTTCTCAATTTGTTAGCAGTAACTTGTTAGGTGCATGCCCCTTGAGCTGCTAACCTTTCCATAATTGCGAGGATACCCACATTTCCTATTTCTTAGTCCCAACTGTTTCCACAATCATGAATCTGACCACCATGAAATACTTACCGGTGCTGTCATCTAACATTTGCCTGTCCCTTATGTTGAAGGAATTACCCATTGTTGATGGCTACATGGAAAGTGGCTCCAGCCCTGGCAGCAGGGTGCACAGCTATACTAAAACCATCTGAACTGTCATCGATGTAAGTCCATAATTTCTTCGAGTTTATTAATTGATATCAATCATCATTCTATGCCCAGTTCTATTTTTTATATTATTTCAGGACCTGTTTAGAGCTGGGTGAAGTTTGTAGAGAGGTTGGTCTTCCCCCTGGTGTCCTCAATATTCTAACTGGATTGGGCCCTGAAGCTGGTGCTCCTTTGGCAATTCATCCCCATGTCGACAAGGTTCACTTTTCTCTTCTTACTCTCTGTATAGGAAGTTCCTTCAAGTTGAATTTCAGTGTGCATCATGTTTGGGTTCCCTGGGCTGTGTGTTTATGAATACAGTAATTGCTAATAAGTTCTTTCTGGGCAGGTAGCATTTACTGGAAGCACAGCTACAGGGAGCAAGATAATGGCATCTGCAGCTCAGATGGTCAAGGTATGCCTGTCCACTGAACATATTTCTTTTCTCCATGTGATGCTCTTTTCTTTTAGTCATGGCAGTTTCTGTTTTCATCTTTGGCAGCCTGTTTCTATGGAGCTTGGTGGGAAAAGCCCAATTATTGTATTTGAGGATGTTGATCTCGACAAAGGTTAGTTCAATCTAGAGCACCATTTGAAATTTGGATTTCCTGTCTTCCTTGGATAATTTGGTGTTTCTTTTGTTATAAACAACTCATGCTCAGCAGGACTTTGGTTCTAAGATTCATTAGGGAAATAGCATGTGTTTGTGCAGATGGTGATATTAAAGCTAACTTTTTTATTGTTTGGTTCAATAGCTGCTGAATGGACTGCCTTTGGTTGCTTTTGGACAAATGGTCAGATATGCAGTGCAACATCCCGTCTTATTGTGCATGTAAGTCTGATTCCTTCATGCATCTACGACTTCCATCTAAACCATAGCTTAGAACTGAATCAAATCAGATAATCAATGTTAAGTTCAGTTTGTTTTTTTAATCTTAACTTTTCTGAGTAATGTTAAAGAACAAAAATTCATTATTTTATCGGATGAATCAAACTTTTTGATGACTTACAATTACTTTCACATGTCATGATAATATGATATAGCTATGATGATATAATGAATATCACAGCAAAATGAAGTTGAAAAATTCAATAAAGGAACTTTAAGGTCAACCACAAATCCTATCTTTGGAAATGGAACTACGTACCATGCGACACATTATGACAATCATAAGTATGTGCTTTAAATTTCTTTGAGTTTTTTACATAATGAAAAGGGTAAGTGATTATTACTTATTGTTTGAGTTTTTTTTTGGACAACTCATTGTTTGAGTTTTTTTTTTGGACAACTCATTGTTTGAGTTTGAGAGTCATAAGCTTGAACTCACATAAAATGCAATAGTTAGCTGCATATTATCTCCCATCATTCAATTTTGTTGTTAGAATTCTGTTTCTTCTTCCAAATATCCTACTTCTAAAACTTAGCAATGATAATGATTCTCTAGTCTGGTAATTGATGACAAGGAACTTACTCAGCAGCAGCACAGCCAACTGAGAGCTTGTAGAATTTACTGATGGAGAGAGAGAGAAAAGTATAAAAAGTGTTAGCAAATGAATATGCATTTACAAATTCTTTGGTTCCATAGCTCATCAGCATTCCCAATTTAATGTTTCAGGAGAGCATTGCAACAGAATTTGTAGACAGGCTTGTCAAATGGTGCAAAAACATTAAAATATCAGATCCCTTTGAAGAAGGTTGCAGACTTGGCCCAGTTGTCAGTGGAGGACAGGTAAGAAATTGTTAAACTTCCTAGTTCTTATATTTTGTTTTAGAAAAGAAGGTAGGGGAGTTAAGTTATAGGTCAGGCTTATGGCTTTCATGATTAAGATTTTCTACAAGACAGTATATGTTGGTATTACATTTTCTCTATAATTATGGATACTTGATTTAGATAGTTAGGATATCTATTTTTCCAACTGTTAACTCAATCTGATGTATTAAAAATGCTATGCTAATATATTACTTCATTGATGCAGTATGAGAAAATATTGAAATTCATATCAAATGCCAAGAGTGAAGGTGCAACCATTTTTTTTGGTGGGGATCGTCCAAAGGTATGTACAATTCCTGTTTTTTCATTCCTGGTGCTGTTTTTTATGTTAATCTGTGAAGTCATTTTTATTGCTTGCAAATAAATGCCAGCATCTTAAAAAAGGATTCTTCATCGAGCCAACCATCATTACCAATGTAGACACCACCATGCAAATTTGGAGGGAGGAAGTTTTTGGACCTGTTCTCTGTGTAAAAACATTTAGCACTGAAGATGAAGCTATTGAGTTGGCAAATGACACTATGTGAGTTGATTCTTGTATCTCAGCAATGATAGTGGGCTTGCTTTACTCGGTTTGGATGCTTTGCTTTGCATTTGGATATTTGCCTCTTACTTCTTCAAATTTTTTCCTAGCTCCACCAAGGCGCCAACCCATGCTTTGATCTATTTAGACCGCATTGATTTTTATTTTGACATTATATGGTTGTTCTGCAGTTACGGTTTAGGTGCTGCTGTGATATCAAACGATCTGGAAAGGTGTGATCGTGTGAGCAAGGTGAGACTTGGAAGTAACAAGTTATTATGTGAATAATCCTTCTGCAATTATATGATTGAGATTGTTTAATTAAGGAGTTAAATGTCTGCTCCCTTCCCTGTTTTACAGGCTTTCCGGTCTGGTATTGTGTGGATCAATTGCTCACAGCCATGCTTCTGTCAAGCACCATGGGGAGGCCTCAAGCGCAGCGGTTTTGGGCGTGAATTAGGACAATGGTATGGCCGTAAGTCTCAATTACAAATTAGTTACACAAAATACTATTCTCTTAAACAATCCAAATATTTAGGGACTTTATGAATAACATGCAGCAAATAATTTTTCTATTTCTGGAAGCAAAAATGGGAATGACATCCACATATGTGCCTGCTTTATTCAACTGTTTGAATTACCTCAGTTGTCGCTAATGGATGACTAATGATGTCCTTTTTGTTTTCTAAATTTACAAGGGGGCTCGAGAATTACCTAAATGTGAAGCAGGTCACTCAATACATTTCTGATGAGCCGTGGGGTTGGTATCAGTCTCCTTCAAAGCTGTGAGATCTTTGTGAGAAATAAAAAATAATAATTTCAGAATTGCCAGAGCAGACAGAATAAAGGAAGAACGGTGCCATTTACTAAACTTGAAGCATGTATTGAACTAAGATGTCGCGAGTTGAGAGAACTAGCTTTTTCTCATGTATGGTTTATCATGTTTGAGTAATGTGGGACGCTTTTTGTTTGAAAGAGTTATTTTGTGTCATTTTTCTACCAGATATGATGCCTTCAAACCCAAGCTACCAAAATTGTACTGCTTGCAATTTTAACACCCTGTATGCATTTGTGTCTCGCACATAACTAATCATTTGTCATCAAGCAGTTCATTGCATCAACTAGGCATCTGCCGAAGCTATCCCATATGTGTTCTATGGACAGTGGAATTGTGCGTTCATGGCAACTATGATTGCAGACCACAAACAAGGAAATTCAGGTAAATGATTACTGATTTCCTTATAATGATGATGAACTTTTACAAATGGCGCTCGCCCACGTCCTGCGGAGATACAGTAATGGATACTATGTTAACAGTCATTTTGAGGGTGGACCTGCTTTTTTTATCAGGAATTATTCATAACAACCAAAATCTAGATTACATTTTACCTAGTAAGCCAGCTTTGATCACCTTGAATATTTATAATCTTCATAGAGTTATCTTAGGCCAATTCAAGATATGCAGATGATTGTTGGCTCTGGATCCGAAGACATTGAAAATCTTTAACTTGAAGTAAGCTATTAAACTAACTGGTAGAGCATCCCAAGAAAGAGCTGTATGATATGAATAATGGGAACAGCAACATTGTTTCTCGAAATATTTGAAACTCCACTTTCACCTTTCTAGCTTCTTAGTCAGGAAGCAAGTTCAGATAATGATCTGTGCTTTCTGGATAACCAACCATAAAAAGTTATTATGCATGTCAATCGCTCATGTCATGTGAGACAGATATGCATTGTAAACATACGAAAAGTGACAAGTTCAAAGACTCTTGAGAGTCATTTTCATGATAGTTTTTTCAGATTTTTTTTAAAAAAAAAACTTATAAGGAAGAATTATATAGTTTTGTATTAGTTAGGGATCGAATATATAATTTTTTCAACACTATAAAGTAAGTTTTGTTATTTAGCTACTTAGTTTTCAACACAGTTTTTATATTTTAATTAGAAAAATAATTTGGAGAGGAAGATTGTACATAACATAAATATGACTTTTTATGTTGCATATTCTTCATAAAATATGTCGATCATATGCTGAAAGGACCACATATTTCCATTTTGTTTACTTCTCCCATTTTGTGGTCTTCTTGGCAACGCATCCATATAACAAACAATTAAGTGATAGGCTATTGATATCTATTCTCAATGCTTCATGCAAATAAATGATACATTCCTGTCAAATTGATGTGGTATCCAACAATTTATTTCTCTCGGGACCATACAATTTATGAGACAAAAATACATCATATCATATCACTTCAATTCCCATCCACAAAAATTTATGGATATTTTATGATTTCTCTTTAGTGTATCTATTGAAATTCCAATTTCTTCATCTTCAACACTTCCGCCTGCCTGCACCTTGGGGTGTTCATCAGTCGGTTTGGTCGATTTTTGGGTAATTTTCTGACCGAACTGAAATAATCGAATTTGAAAAAATCAGAATCGAACTGAACTAAAATTTTTGGGTAGAAAATCGAACCGGTCGAACCGAAAATTTTAGAATATTGATTATTTTTATATTTTTAAATTAAATTTGTATATAATTTTAACAAATATTTATAAAAATTAAAATAAAAAATAAAAAATTGGTTATTTCGGTTATCTCGGTTAATAGAATTTTTTTTTTTTTACATAAAACCGAACCAAATTTCGGTTCGGTTCGATTTGGTTCAAAAAATTTAAAAATTTTAAAAATGCAAACCGAACCAAATAGGGTCGGTTCGGTTTTCGGTTCGGCCATTTCGGAGGCCATGAACACCCCTACATAGACAGAAAAGGTTGCAGTTTCTTTCCATACCTAAGGGACATACCATCGATAACTAGCTTACTATGATGGATGGCAAAACTGGACCTTACTGTGATAACGGGAACGTACTACAACATTGAAAAAAATAAAAAAAATACCAATGGTTACCAATAGGGCTGAGCACGGGACGGAGAAAAAACCGAACCGAACCAAAAATTCGAACTGATAGACAGAAAAACCGTACCGAACCGATTAATTTTAACCCCGAACCGAATAGAACTGGACCGTTTTACTAATCTGGTACGGTACTGGAGATTTGTAAAAAACCGTACCGAACCGAAAACCGAATATAGTACCGGATATTATATGAATAAATAATATATAGATATTAATATTTATTATTGAACTTAATTTTATAGTTTTCATTATATTATCAAGTTATATATATATATATTAAAATTATTAATTTCATTATTAT
>CATIWO010357889.1:0-10748 GCA_949673435.1 Macaranga tanarius | reverse complement strand
TGTAGATCCGAATAAACCAAGACGTAGTACTTGAAGGCTTGACGAATCGATCTACAAGAGGTAAGTTTCGTTTACCCTTCCTTCGATTTTTATGATATGCATGTGATCCTTGGTGGGTTAAGGGTTATAAAATTTTAATTTCCGCTGCGTTCATGTTCCAATCTAATTGGTATGTTCTGCCCGTAACCCAACAGTTTTGCCTCCTCCATCATTGCCATTTCCCTTAGTCTTGAGGGACTCAAGGTACTTGGAACAATTTCTCTTCCAATGTCCCTCTCCTTGGTAGTGGAAACATTTTCTTTTGCCCTTGTCCTCCCTCATGGTGGCCTTGCCCTTATTCTTGGCTATGCCTCCCATAGGCTTGATAACACTTTTCTTGCCCTTATTCTTCTTGTTTCCCTTCTTCTTAGTCTTACTAGAAGAGGCAATAAGTGCAACCTTCTTCCCTTTGCTTCCTTGGATGGCCTTTTGGGCCGTCACTAGCATGTTTAATAGCTCTGCAAGAGTGCACTCTATTTTGTTCATGTGGAAGTTGGCGATGGTTTGCCTGAACGATTCGGGAAGGGATTGGAGGATCATATCCACTTGGAGGTAGAAGTCCATTATGAAGTCTAGACTCTCTAGCTCTTCCATTGATCAGATCATGGAGTTCACATGGGCTCTAACATCCTCTCCCTCTTTCATTTTAGCACGGAACAACCGCTTAGATATCTCATACCTAGCGGTCCTACTATGCTCACCAAACAACTCTTATAGGTATAATAGGATTTCATTTGCACTTGTAAACTTCTCATATTGCCAATGTAGCTCGGTGGTCATGGAAGCCCACATTATACAACGTGTTTGCATATCATCATCCTTCCATTTAGTAAGAGTTTCATGCTCCTCTTGTAAAGCATTTTTGGGAAGGGATTGGGGTAGACTTTGCTCTATCACATATAGTATTTTTTTGAAAGCTAAAATAAATTTTAGGTTCCTTAGCCAGTCTATAAAATTAGGGCCCGTGAGCCTATTATTATCGAGTATGATTGAGAGTAGGTTTGAGAGTCTCATGTTATTAATTGGTCTACAAAAGGTAATAAGATTGATTAGTTATATGTTATTGTAATTACCATTAAATTTGGTCTTTAATCATAATGGGCTCCCACTAACTTGGCGAATTCTACACTTCCAAGTAGGAAATAGAAATCCCTTGTTGGATGGATTTCTAGTGGGTATTGGCGTTCTTAATGAGCCACTCATTATCCCTCAGGTACATATTGCCATTCTTGGAACAATAGTTCTCATTAAGTGGACAGCTCTTGTCCATCACATCTCATGTGAGGTTCCATTAATCTGGCTCTTAATGTTACGGGCCTCAGGTACATATTGTCATTCTTAGCCTTTAACATTAGTTAGGTCCATACCATTGGATCAGTGAAGTATATGGATTTGAACACTACAAACCTCAGGTATGCCTATTTGCCATTCTTGGCCCATAGTGTATCCATATACCCATAACATATCATGTTTAATAATAACACTAAATGAATTTCTTGGGCCTTATGTACACCCCTATGTATCCACATCCGATGCACACAAGTCCAAAACCATGCATGCTATTGCTCCAATGGAGAGCCTAGACTTAAATTTGATTGGAAGGTTTTTGGGTCTTTATTATTAAGGTCTCACTTTACACATTAGCCATTTTTACAACATACATATCTCATACATATATTGCTAGCTAACATACATCCATCTATATATATATATCACATATATATATAGCATGCATCAATATATATATCGCATATATACATTGCACATGCATATTGGATGAACAAATAAGGAGTGATCATGGGCGTTTTCTAATTAAATTCTAACTTTTAGAAGTATTACACATGGGCCTAGCCCATGAAAGGCCTTCATGCCATGAGCCTCCTTGAACTCCATCTCCATGGGCTTTGCCTTTGGGCCTCCAAGGTAGAATGGGCCACCAATTAACTCTTCATGGGCCTCCAATAAACTCTTCATTTTTACATTTCATCCTTGGCATACTAAGGCAAATAAATTTACATCTTAATCTATGTAACTAACACTTAATTACATAATTATAATAATAAACTTAATCATTATTACAAATTCAAGATGTAACTAAGTCCATGATTATCCTTGCATGAATGACAAGCATATTTTCACTTAAAATGCAACTATTGCATATTTTATGAATTAGCAAGTCAAAAAATCATTTAATTAAATACAACATTTGCATGTCATTAAAATGATTAATTCAAGCAAAATATGTTAAAATATTGTCCAAGATGAATTTAATGTGTATAAAACATAAAAAGAGGCCATTTTAAGTATTTTTAAAATTTTGAGCAGTGCTGAACACGGTCTGGGACACGGCCATGTCCCAGGCTATGTTCCCTTCTATGTTCTTATGCAGACTAGCATACGGCCAGAGACATGGCCGTGTGCTAGGCCGTGTGCCCACTGCTGTACACCAAAAAAAGTAAATTTTCAAGCCGCAACACTTGCAACAAAGGCCACAACACTTTCAACCATGCATATACTTAATTACAACATTTGTAATTCTTTTTTTAGTATACAAAATAACACACAAAAGAATAAAATGATCACAACTCTTGCAATCACTCACATGCTCCATATTCATAACACTTGTAAATTTGAACACATACAATTACAACTCTTACAATTATAAATCTTTTAGCATATAAATCATATGATTAGTAGCTCTGATACCACTTGAAGGGAATGGAGAGTCAAAAAAAACTAAATATACAGAATTTTAAAATTTTCTAGAAGCATGCAATACTTGTACCAAGTTTGAATCCATTCAATGCTCCAAGAACTAAATCACATGCAATTTACATAACTAAACATGCATCATGGATAATATTTTAATCAACAATCAAAGATGACATGTAATCATATTACAAGTTCTACATACTAATAGTTAAGCAACACTTACAAATCTCCCAAGTTTATAGAACGCTCAATAAGCTTTTGATTGTTGTGATCCATTAGCTCCGAGCTCCCCAAGTGTAAAGCCTCTAGCTTGTGACACACGGTTTGCTTCAAGTGATGATCTTCAAGATGTAACTAGCTCTCCACACAAGCCTCTCTTGAAAGACCTAAGTGCTTGTGAAATCTTGTTTGATATAGAATATATGGAACTTAGTATTTGCCCTCCCAAGATGATGGTGTAGAGAGATCACAACTCTTGTGATGTAGAAAGGTTCAATCTTAAACTTAGGAAGAAGGAAGACACTCTTTCTTTTCCTTTGGTCTAGTTGGAGTAACCAAAACTCTCTCTCACTTGTCTTAGCTGAAATTTTCAGCTCATAAGCATTAGTATCTTACACATTTCTTGTTAATTAAATAATCCATTGGTGTCTTATTTTCCAAGCCTAGCAACTATTGCTAGTCTTCATTCCAAGTCTTTTAAAGACTTGGAATTCCACAACCTTGACAAATGAAGCCACCCATCTTTGAATTGTTTAGTTTAGTTGGATTGAGACCCCATTCATATTCCAATTCTATTAACACTTAATGGGCTTGGGCTTGGGCTTCTCTACACTTAGAGATGGTCTAATCCAATCCAAGCAATTAATGGGCTAGATTAAACTCTTTAATCAATACCCAATCCATGTAATTAATAAGTGGACTAGTTCAAACTCTTTAAACAAAGTCCAAGGCCTATGGTCCATCAAATAGACCAAGTCCATCATCCATAACTCACATGGTCCATCTCATGGCCCATGTCCATATATATATATATATGTGTATGTATGTATATTTGGAAGGCATATTAATTTAATCTTTAACTTAATATCTCATATTAAATTAAGCCTAAATTAATATTTGCTTAAAAGCATTAAAGTTCCAATCTTTGAATTCAAATTTCGGGATATGCTAGATCCTTGTATATGCACAAATCTAATTCAATTAATTTAATTAATTAATTAAACTCTTTAATTAATAATCAAATTAATGTTAATCATCACAAGTGCAACCCTTATGTGTGTAACTTACTAGGTTCAAGTCTAAATAGCAATGAAAAATGATATTAACATATAATATCATGAAAACAACTTTCCATACTGAATGTGAAAATCCCAATGTATTACATTTAGTTCCTATAAATCGTGAGCGCCCCCACCATAGATATCACAACTATCCAATTAGAAATGAATGCTATATGTAGATTTACAATAACTAAAGAACATAATTACCATGCACTAAATGTTCCTTCATTACAAGATTCTGATATTGGCTAGAGTCAATGTTTAGTCAAACTCTAATTGCCTCTACCATATGACCTCATCTTAAGTTCAATTCTTGATAAAACACGACTGCTACTAGAAATTCATTTCTAGCACCGAAACTCTTTTCATGTAAGTTGAGTTTGACCTGGCCAGGTACTTATTCATCAAGAATAATTTAGATAGCATAGGATCTTATCCCGGTTCACTCTAGGTAATGAATTCTATCTTGGCCGATCACTCATCCCTACATATAACCAACTAAAGCCACCACACGCCATATACCCATACATGACTATCACAGGTATGTAAGCGGTAACAAACTCTAACCAATCATATGTAGATGACCGTTTCGCCTCAGGTCAAAGGACCATATGCATAATTATGTCCAAGATTGTAATTGTTGACTAAAGTAAATTCTCAAGTAATCACAAATCTTGAGTCACTGTTCGATCCACTCATCACATGAGTATCCACATATCTATTCTGATAACTCATATCAAGTAGCATGAGACTCACTACCTCCCACTATCAGTATCATATACCGATCAAAGAAAATAGACAGAGGCAATAGTCTAGGGATTAATGCTACCTTTATATCAATCCATTAACTATGAATATTTATAGTATATGTACTAAATAAGTTTGACACTCATATTATGAACTCTTGATAATAAACTCATTTAACATAATAATAAAGGTAAATATTCAAATAAACAAACACTTTATCTAAAAGAATATTTTATTGCCAAAAGGATTAATATACAATGTTTACATACATAATGGCCCTAGGGCATACTATACTAATAGTATTATCAAAATCCTTCCATTCTTTAGCATCTGCTGGATGCCTAATTATATCATCGTCAACACGTTTGTCCTTATGCCACCTCATGTCTTCTGCAGTTTCTTTAAACATAAATAATCTTTGCAGTCTAGGTTTTAAAGGAAAATATCTAACAATCTTTTAAGCAATCCTTTTACGTTTACCTATACCAAACTTCCATCTAGAAGCTTTACATACAAGATTAGAACATAGATCAAAATGTTCATACCCCTTTCGATATAATATGCAGTTATTCACACATGCATCTATCTTCGCATAGCCAAGTCCAAGGTCATGTATGAATTTTTTTTACCTCATAATAGGAATGTGGAAGTGTTTCACCTTCTGAAAGTGCATCCTTGAACAACTCTAAATTCATACTAAAGGATTTATCACTACCGTTAGTTATAGCCTTATTGTACAATATTTTAAGAAGAAAAGATAATTTTAAGTACATCTTGCAATCAGGGTAAAGTTCACATTGAGCATCATTCATCAATCTGGTAAATTTCTCCACTTCTCCTTTTGATACATGTGTGTGTAAATCAATTTTATCTACATTATCTTCTACTAAGTTTTCTTTTTGCATATCATTCAACATTCTTAGAAAATCATGCTCCTCATCATTAACTTGATCATTAAAATTATCTCCATCATGTAAATCATTGCATTAATTATCACTATCTACTTTAAAAGGCTCACCATGGTATATCCATCGAGTATAGTTTTCTAGTATTCCATTAAAAAAAATATTTTGTTTAACTTCTATTAAACTTTTTAAGATACAATTATTACATTTTTGGCATGGACATCGAACTCTACCAATGGAGTCAAGATAACATTTTGTAGCATCTAAGAAATTGTTAACTCCTTGAATGTATGCAGGACTAAATTTTTCTTTAAGTTTCATCCAACTTCGATCCATTGAAGTATCCTAATATTACAAAATAAAAATTAATTATAATTTAAAAAAGGGGCATTGACTTCATAAGTTCTTCAAATTTTTAAATTTAAGATTTGGATTAAACAAATTAATCTCTAAAATATCAAAATTATATTTTTAAAATTTAATGATTGAAATGTAAAAATTAAATAGTTGACTAATTGAAAATATTTTTTGCTTGATGAATAGAACTAACGATATACCATGTAAAACTTACAAAACTCATTTATTAATAACTTTTTTCAGGATTTAATTGTTTAATTAAAAAAAATAGGACTATTGATATTATTATTCTTTTAAGACATCAATTACTTTAAAAAAAAGGAACAATTTTTATGGCAAATTAATTTAAAGGCGAAATTAAATTACGAACATACAGATGAAGAGCTCACAAAATTGTATCTCTTTAGCTCTACCAAATTTTGTAATATATCACTCAATAATGCATAGAAATTAAACAAGTATTGTTGTACCTTTAAACAGCTAGCACGAGTTGCCGCTCCACTCAAAATCAATAAGAAAAAGGAAAATATAAAATTTTCATTAAAAAAGTAATTTATGATTACCTTTCAATTTAATTACTAAGTGTTCAACACACCAATTAAATCTAAATTTAAATTCAAAAAATTAAAAAGTGAAAAGATGTAAGATGATTTAAAACAAAAGAAAAAAAAAAAACATACCTCAGTAATGTTGTGCGTAGGAAAAATAATAACTAACAAATTTTTTCTCTCAAACTTATATATAAATATTGAAGAAAAAGAGCACTTATATATATATATATATATATATATATATATATATATATATAGGATTTGTGGCATAATTTTATTAATCCCCTTAGGATTAGGATTCTTCCTAGAAAAATATTGATAGAACTTTAGTTATATATTAACTAATCCTTTTAGGCCTTCAAAAAACCTAATCCTTTTAGAAGTAGGAATTAATTCTAAAAATATACACTAATATAAATAATGTTATAAATTTATTATGTAACACCCTCACTACTATTTACTCCATTAGTATACATAACTAAAGAATTAATGATAGTAAAGGATCTCTTAATAACAATATTACAAGAAGTAAATACTAAACTTTGAAGCTATTCCAAATATTTACATCTCTTTATACAACTCGAGGTTGACATTATATTACATAATAAATTCTAATGTCAATCTCTAATACTTTAGAATTGTCCATCTTAGCCATCTTTTTTATCAGCGTGCTCTACTGTACTATCATCTCTCAGTTGCCAGCTAAGCAGATATTAAGCACCTATACTGAAAATTTTTAAAACAAAAGAGTGTGAGTAATTTCATATGAAAATTACCTAGTGAGTGGATAAAAATATTACTTTCTTTTCTATCATAAGAAAATCTTTCTAATTCACTTTCCAATAGTTTCAGCAATAATAATCGAATGAATTTAAAATACTTTAAGCAGATTCAAATAATCCTATTATTCAAAAATAACCACATTCAGGCACTATCCTGAGTTATCCCTTAAAATTCCTTTTCATTTGCCATATAATATTACTGGCATGTATAGTAAATAATTTAATTAAATACGATATAACTTTTTCTCATATAGCTTATCAACTTATCTTACCCACACAATATATCATCATATCAACCATTCTAGTAACTTCTTTCCTTATTGATCTTGTAAGTGAAATGAATCGATACTTATCGACCTCTCACCTGTATGACTAGAATTTCAACCATAAGGTAATTCTTATATAACTTAAGTAGTATACTAAAAGATCAATCAATAAATAAAATAACTAACCACACTATAAAACATCCTCTATAATATGCTTAACCAGGCTCATAATAAGGTCATCATCAACATATACCATCCATTCATAATCTATTTATTTAAAAGTATTATATACTCATACATGTGATCACAAGCGTAGGGTAATTCAACATTGTACTATCTCGTAAGTATTTATTTATATTCAATACTCAAGATACTGTTACTTAAGCTCATAATGACTTATATGTCAATCTAATTTGATATATGTATCTGGCCCTAAGCAATAGCTTTATATGTATCTAGATGTAGTCTTACATCTATATGATAAAGTATGCACCCGACCTCTGGCAACAGCTATGCATACATGTACCCAACCCCTAGCAATAGCTATACACACTTACCATTGTATATTTATAAGATAACATATACATCCGGCCCCAGGCAATGGTTATGTACACTTACTATATGTATCTGGCCCCAGACATCAGATATACCCATATATAGTAACATATGTATTCGGCCCCAAGCAACGACTATACATATGAACCATCTCTCATTTCTAAGGTAATATATGTATTCGGCCCTATGCAATGACTATACGCATTTACCAATAACATCTACATGGTAACAAGTGTGTCCGGTCCCAGGCTGCGGCTACACACACTTACCGTACATACCATGTCCCTGACATGGATTTACACCTTAAAAGGAAGTATGTGTATTCGGCCCTAGGCTTCGACTATACACAACCACCCAATTTCGTCATGCCTCATACATGGGATCTCTAACTCTTAATGCCATGCACACTTAAGACTATAATTGTAACTAAAGCTTTAAAGCCCTAAATAGAGGCCTAAATGATCAAATTTGAATATCAAAACGGGATTTATTAGGTTCTCTTAATAAAAACCATATAGATCTCTGAGTCAGCTTCGATTTGATATATTACAGGCCCCATAACTCATCTGGTACCAAAAGTTAGGTCCTCTTTAACCAATGTTGCGCATCTCGACCATCCAAATTCGAGTGTTCATCAATTATCAAGCTTGTATAATATTCACATTCATTATAAAGGCATAATTCTGCCATTTTATTTTCTTTATAAATTATTCACAATAATTTAGTCTCTTAGTCTAAGACTTATAAATCTCCTATCATTTCATCAATTGGAAGTATTTTTCAATCATTTTTATGTTCTAGTACATTATTCCAATGTTCAGTTCAAGATACCATTCAAAAAATTAAAGTTTACCGCCAAACGGGTCGTGAAACAGGGCACATGGGCGCGTGCCTGAGTCACAGAGGTGCATACCTCAAGCACAGGGGCGCCCGCCTCTATGTAGAGCTGCACGCCTCTGTACAGAGGTGTCGCCTCTGTTCTCAGAGGCGTAAGAATCATTTTAAGGCGCCAAGAGGCACCCGCCTCTGCTCTGGGTAGACGCATGCCTGTACGAACTGGCGTACGTCTCTGTTCTTTTGGAACACGCGATTTAGAGAGAATTTTACAGAATTTTTAGTCCCAAACTCAATTTAAAGATACCAGATGATAGTATAATATGCATATATCTTCAACATATGATCAAGCATGCCACAAACCACTTAAATCAAACTAGATCTAAAGAAAAACATCCAAAACCCTAGTTTTATTCACAATTTTTGCTTGAATAAAAATTTGAATGAAAAATCATAATAATTCTTAGAACCACTCACAGATTTCTCCTACGGATTCTTCTTCTTCCTTGCTGAATCCAAAAATGTCCTTTCTCCAGAGCTTCTCTACCTTTTCTTTTTCTTCCCTTTCTCTTCTCTTCCTTTCCTTTTCTTCTTCTTTTTCCCTTCTTCTTCCTGCAAAAGCCAATAACTCCACTTTCTTCTTTCCATTATAGCCCTCCATTTTTCTTTTCCTTATCTCTTAATCCTTCCATCTTTAATTCTTTCAATTACATCTATACTTTCTTTTTCAATTTCATCCCTCAAATTTCTATTTAATTCAACACCTTCATTTCTTTATTCTCAAAATTACTAACATGACAATAATTCCTCATAATTATCTCAATCTAATATCATCGAATTAAACACACTTAATTATCATTAACTTAAGTAAATCCGGTTCGAGGACACGGATGTTACATATTATGTTATTTTTATTTAAATAACCTCAAATGTAACAATATCCTAGAAATTGTCGGTCATATGAAAAAGTTTTATTTAATTGACTGGTTTATTATCACTAAACTTCTAATGAGTAACGAATTATAAAGAAAGTTCTAGTAAAATCATTATCTTGATGGAATAAGTTAATTACATAATTTTGTATACAATATATATTAGAGTTTTGGTTGTTCAATAATATATATATATATATATATATATATATATATATATATATTAGATTTTTGTTCCTTTGTTATGCATAATATATATGATACAACCCTCTAGTTATCTAACAACTAGGAACTATATCAATCTATTGATTTCTTTGCCCAAGATCTATCTAGGTTAAACAATGAATTGGAACACACTAATTATCTAACAATTAAGAACTCCAATTATCAAAGGGGCGATTTTCACAACCAAAGGCGCCTAAGGATGCAAAGATCAAACTAAACTCTCTCAAGAACTCAAAGGAAATTCATAAATTTCAATTAATTAAAAATCAACAACTAACTATAATGAGGCCGAATTACATATATAAATAGGCCTAAAATAATAAGCTAAATGACCTAAATAACTCCTTAAAGACTTAGGATACAAAGTCCTTTAAGGATAGGAAACTAATCTAATACATGGATAATTATTAAATAAATAAATTCTATAGTTATTATCCCTATTTAATAAAGAAAATCCCTTATTGAAATAGGAATATAACTATGACTATTTCCTATTTAAGTCTTATTAAATGACCTAGTCAAATACAAAGAGATATGCATGCATAAGGATTTGACTAGTCAAC
>CATIWO010357860.1:0-12414 GCA_949673435.1 Macaranga tanarius | reverse complement strand
TTTTAGGTGCAAAATTTTTTTAATAGAAAATAGAAAAAACTAATTGATCAAAAAATTTATTTAAAAAAGTAATAAAATATATAATAGTGTCAAATTATGGTTAATAAAAATATCATTTTAAATAGAAGTATCACTTGATTTAGTCAAATAAAAATTTTAATTTATAAAATAAATTAGTTTTCAAAATATGAAATTATAGAGTCAAACAATATTAAAATTTTACATCAATTACAAATATTTCAATTACAAGAATAAATTAAATAAATTATAAGTTTTTTAACCAAATATATAAATATTAATAATTAACTAAAATTATTTATCGTAAATATAAAAATAATTAAAAATTACTTAAAAATATTAAGGATTAATTAAATAAAAAATAAAGTATGTAATTTTATTAGACATATTTAAAAATTATAGGGACTAAATTAGATATTTTACTTTAACACCGTCAACCTTCAATTAACGGAAGGACTTAATTTCAACGAAAATAAAAGTGCAGGGATTCAATGTACAGAAATAAAAGTGCAATGGGTAAATCTCAAAAAAAATTAAAGTGCAGGGGGAAAATATGGTTTATTCCAAAAAAATACCATGTGGTTAGACACATTTTTACTTATAGGCCTGTGGGCTTTCATGACATTTAGAGGTATATGGTTTCATTTTCTAACACTTTAATACCCTTTCAACTAATATTGTTATTATTTTATAATAAAATATTAATATAACGCTATCTTTCACTAATAAAAATATTTTACATATGATTTATTATCAATATAACTATTTAGATACTTTTAAAAATATTATAAATTTATTTTAAAAATTATTTATTTTTATTCCTAATAAAATAAAAAATACATCTTATTTTTATTTTTTATTAATTTATTTTAGTTAGTTGAATGATATACTACTTAGTAAATAATTTTACTATTAAATATTCTTATTATTTTATTATTACATGATATATTTTTAATAATATTACTAAGTAGGTTACTAAAATGCAAGTGAAATAGGTTACTAAAATGCAAGTGAAATCAAACCACATACTCTTAAATGTTATAAAAAATACCACAGTCCTTTAAGTGAAAAAGTGCCTAACTACAAGTTATTTTTTTACTTATCCCTATATATATATATTAAGCCAGCCAAGTATTTTTGTCTCTAAAAATTATGAAAATTTCAAGTTTAATTTTTCAAAGCCATCATCAACCAATATTTATGAGATTTTTATTACTTGTATGATGAATAATAAATGAATGGTTTTTTTAATTATATAATCTACAATCATTAGATCTTCACTAAATTGAAAAAATAATATTCAGATAGTTAAAAAATATAAAATTGTTATTTATTTTGTTGATTAGGTGTAATATATTTAAAATAATAGAAAAAATTCTAAAACTTAATAGGTTCACACTTCTAGAATGTGAGACTGTAACACCATATAATTATATACATATATGTGAATGTATTTTTTTGAGTAATTAAGAAGTTGAGTATTATTTTGGTAAAAATTATTTTCAAGAGGGACTAAGTGGATAAAATCCTACTTTTTAACTTGTATATATATATTTTTTAACAAACAAAACAAACCCATTTCTTTTCCTTCTTTTCTTCCTTCTTCCTCGCCTATGTCTGCTGCTACCACCTAGCCGTTCGCCGCTGACGCAGCTCCTTCTGCTATACATTAGCTCCAGCCAGTAGCAGCAGTAGCCGCCGCCTCCTCCTTTCTTCTTGCCCGTTTGGTCTAGGCTGTCTGAAAGAGAAGGAGCCACCGTCGCCGCTGCTGCCGCCATCTGCCTCATCCGTCACTGCCAATCCATTCATTGACCTTTGGGCATCGTTTCCTCTCTGTAAATTTCTCCAATCGACACTGGCAACCACCTCAATTGGAGGTAATTGTGTTTTAGGTTTTCTGATGTTTGAAGCTTTACTTTTGTGCTATAGAGTAAGAATTAGACTTTGATGTAGTTAGATAAAATGGAATTGGAAATGATATCTTTCTATTGATATAGGTTGTGTATTTTTTCATCACCGGCAAAATATTCTGTCACCGTATATTGTGTATTTTTCCGTCGCCGGCGGAATATTCTGGTAATAGTGACAGAATATTCCGGTGGTGATCAAAAATTTGTTGTATTTTTAATAAATTTTAGAAATGATGAGGATTAATGTTTATTTAGATGATTTTGTCTAATTCTCTATAGTTTGTAAATTAAAAATCTTGAAAGGTTTATACCGGGTTATGTTGTGTTAAAAATTTTATTGTCTGAATGTAATTCTGAGTTTAATAATTCTATTATTGATAAATGGTAATGAATTGAATATTTGGTATGATAATTGAGTTGAATGAAGTGTTTATTTTATGAATTGTGCTTGTGAGGCTCGGTTAAATTTAATTATAGTGTGGTGGATAACTGAGCTCCAATTGAGATTGTTTATAGAAATGTAGTCATTTAATTGCAGGATTGGGTCTACTTTAGTGAGGAGATGTCTATATTTTAGGGGAGACTCTGCTGAATTTTTGGTAGATTCCTCGTGAATTGTACTTTTGTTGTTAGATGTGGGTTGAGTCTTTTCTAGAATTTTAGACGATAGGAAATAGGTTCTGATATTATTTTATTATTCTTAATTATAGATTCTTCTGGAACAGAGCCATTGTATTGAGATCCAGTCAGGATTGCATATCAGTTAGGTAAGTTAATATCACTCATCTGTTGTCGATGGTATATATAAATATATATAAGTATAATTTATGAAAACATCGAGCATTTCATTAATTGTAGTATTTTAATTTATAATGAATTAAACTATTATTGTTCTTAATCTTATTAGCATTATCATTATTTAATATTTCCACATCTACATTGCATCATACGTGTTTTTGTATTATATGATGCGAAGTATGAATATTGTATATGATTGTGATTGTGATTATAATTGTGTGGAGATGGATACTATAGAACCAGCCACCCGATGGGCATTCATCAGGACCAGGTTTGCACTGGTACCAGGTATATGAAATGATTATAAGATTTATGGTCATGACTAGGCTATTGGTGAGATATTCCCAGCAGTCATGGACCTGTTTATTGATATATGATTTGGATTATTAAGTGTGACTGGACCGTTGGTGAGCTATTCTCCACGGTCATTATTGGTATAAGAGAGCTTTAGAGCTATAGGATATTTTATTAGGGACAAGCTGGGCAATTGGTGAGTTATTCCCCGCAACCGTCGAGGTGTAGGGTAGATATATAGTTATTCCTCTCTATAATTATTGATTGTTATCTTTAACTTGTGTTATGTTGAGCATTGTATTTGCATATGTATGCTTTACAGATATTTTATTATGTTAATTAATTTACTATTGGTAACTTATGTTTGATATTTAACTTACTCAGTAAGGTCTGACTCCCCTCAATTATTTTTCAAGCCAGCAACCTCCTTCTTAGACTTGATTATTTAGGATTGCCTCTTTTGTTCTCCTCCAGTAGTCAATTTAATTTTTAATATATTTAGTACTTGTATTTAGTCTAGATTTCACAGTAACGTAGGTTGTAGTGGTTGTAATATTTATATTAAATGTTAACTTTATGATATTATTTTTGTATGATAATTTTCTGATGGATATGTTATATTATGCATGTATATTGAGATTTTATTGTTGTGTGATGTGAATTTAAATTATTATTTTTAGACTTACATTAGATGTGGAGGTTTAATCTTCTATATCTTATGTGCCGGCCATGTGCCCATTTTGGGTCGTGACAAAAGTGGTGTCAGAGCAATGGTTCGTGTCTTAGGACCTAAAGTGTTGTTCTAGTGGTTAGTGTAAAAAATTAGGATTCCTTTTCGTCATTGTATGTCATCATTGCTTATAGTTCTGCGTGTCTTTTTAGGTTGTTCCTATATGTCTATATGTCTCTTTTTAGAATGAATAGGAGAGCTTGATTCCTTGCTAGAGTCGAGTAGGAGGCTCTTGATGAGGCCTCAGTGCATGATGAGGCACCTGCCCCTGATACTGCCATAGGGAGGCGTGATAGGCGCACAGCCCGAAGGGCTAGACGAGCAGCAAAGGTAGAGCTAGAGGTGCCACAGGCTGATATTAGCATGCAAGCCTTCATAAGAAGTATGCAAGAAAATAGTGCAGCCATTAGAGATTCTATGTTAATGATGTAATAAATAAGATGCTACTTATCAATTTAGAGCCAGTAGTGGTAGTGGCTGGAGCTTAGGACATAGTAGTGCAGGTTCAGCTCCTTTTGCCTATCAGCAGTATGGCAGAGTCCATCAGGGCTCTTGTTACATTTCTCTAGAAGCTCATTTCTGCTGTGGGCAGTTTAGACACATGATTAGAGATTGCCCAATGGTAGGGTATTAACAGTATATGCCCCAGCAGTCCTCTACTAGTGTGATGCAACCTATATTTTAGTAGTCTCAGGGATTCTTAGCACTATCTGGTTCATAAAATAGTCATCAGTATGGTGGCCAGCGGGGCTGTAGTTTTGGTGGGAGACATTTTAGAGGTAGATCTGGGAGTCGGGGATAAAGTTAGACTTCTAGTTTTTATCAGGCTGGACATGGCCAGGCTAGAGTTTTTACACTCACACCTCATGATGCACAGGCATCCAATACAGTAGTTTTAGGTATACTTCTAGTCAATAATCTTGAATCTAGAGTATTAATTGATTATGGTGCCACACATTCTTTTATGTCCCCAGCTTTTGTATTGAAACTTGATGTTATTTTGAAAAAGATGCATAAACCCCTGTATGTTGCTACACTACTTAGTGATTCTGTAGAGGTGAGGTTAGTTTTTCCTTCATATTTTGTGATGATTGAAGGAAGGAAATTAGTAGCAGACTTGATGGTGTTACCAGCTTTGGGTTTTGACATCATTTTGGGTATTGATTGGTTAGCAAATCATTATGCCATCCTAGATTGTAGAGATAAGAAAGTAGCATTCTAGATTCTAGGTGACATAGAATTTTTATTTATAGAAGACAGGCAAGCCATTCCACCTAATTTGATTTATGCCATTATAGCATGAAAGTTGCTTAGGCATGGATGTCAGGGATACTTAGCATCGGTTAAGAATCTTTCGATGGAGTTTAGTAGTGTGCAGGATGTCCTAATAGTGAGAGAGTTTCCAAATGTATTTCTTGAGGAGTTACCAGGGTTACCACCTGATAGGGAGATGGAGTTCTGCATTGACTTGGTTCTTAGTACTACTCCTATATCAATGCCATCTTATAGGATCACGCCTACATAATTAAAAGAGTTGAAAGAGCAACTTCAAGAATTGTTTGATTAGACTTAGTACATCACCGTGGAGTGCACCAGTTCTGTTTATGAAGAAGAAGGATGGTACACTCCGGTTGTGTATTGATTATCGGCAGTTAAATAAGGTGACTATATGTAACAAATACCCACTTCCTCGAATTGATGATTTGTTTGACCAATTCCAAGGTGCTAAATATTTCTCTAAGATTGACCTAAGGTCGGGATATTATCAGTTGAGGATTCGAAGTGAAGATATACCTAAGACTGCCTTTCGAACACGGTATGGTCATTATGAGTTTTTAGTAATGTCGTTTGGCCTTACTAATACTCCGGCAGCTTTTATGGATCTAATGAATAGGGTCTTTAAGCCTTTCCTGAATTATTTTGTCATTGTATTTATTGATGACATTTTTTCATATTCTAGATCGGAGGAAGAGCACACTTATCATTTAAGGATGGTCTTACAAATATTAAGGGAACATCAGCTTTATGCTAAGTTCTTTAAATGTGAATTTTGGTTAGAAAGTGTGGCATTTCCAGGACATATTATGTCCAAAGATGGAATACAAGTAGATCTGAAAAAGGTGGAAGTAGTTATGAATTGGGAAAGGCCTAAGACAATCACCGAGATACGAAGCTTTTTGGGTTTAGTAGGGTACCATCGAAGATTTGTTCAAAACTTTTCTAAGGTAGCAACCCCATTATCTCGTTTGACCTGAAAAAAGACTGAGTTCATTTAATCAGATATGTAAAAAAATAGTTTTCAGAAGCTTAAGGAGTGCTTAACCACAATACTAGTGTTGGCTTTACCTTCAGGCAATGAAGGTTTTACAGTGTATTGTGATGCTTCTATAGTTGGTTTGGGGTGTGTTTTAATGTAAAATGGAAGGATAATTACTTATGCTTCCAGACAGTTGAAGAAACACGAGCAAATTTACCCCACTCATGATTTAGAGATGTGAGTAGTGATTTTTCCATTAAAAATTTGGAGACATTACTTGTACAGAGCGACCTGCTAGATCTTTACGGATCATAAGAGTTTGAAATACATTTTTCAATAAAAGGACTTAAATTTGAGGCAGAGGAGATGGATAGAACTATTAAGGATTATGATTATTCTATATAGTATCATCCGAGAAAGCTAATGTTGTAGCAAATGCCTTAAGTTGAAAGTCTTCATGTAGTTTGGCTCACATTAGTTCAAAAAGGAGAACTGTGATTAAAGAGTTCCATGATCTGTTGGATTAAGGGGCATGCTTTTAGATTTTTAATAAAAGAGTGCTTTTAGCTAGTATTAGAGTTCGCTTCGTACTGTTTGATAGGATCAAGGTAGCCCAAAGCCGAGATCCTAAGTTTCAAAATATTATGGAAAATATTCGTAGGGGATGTCCAATGGATTTTGCACTTGATGAAAAGGGTGTCCTTAGTAGGTTATATGTTCCCGATGTGGAGAACTTAATGCAGAAAATTTTAACAGAAGCTCATTATGCAATATATAGTGTTCATCCTAGTTGAACTAAGATGTACCAAGACCTTAAGGGAATTTATTGGTAGAGAAGTATGAAGAAAGATGTGGCAGATTTTATTTTTAAGTGTTTGATTTGTCAATAAGAGAAGCTAAACATTAGAGGCCTTTAGCTGAGATGTAGCCCCTCCCAATTCCTGAATAGAAATGGGAGAGAATCACTATGGACTTTGTGGTTGGACTACCTAGGTCCCAAAGGCAATATGATTCTATTTGGGAGATTGTAGATAAATTAACTAAATCAACACACTTCCTGCTAATAAAGACTACTTATTTAGTATCTAAATTGGCACAGGTGTCTGTTGAGCAGATTGTACGTCTTCATGGAGTGCCAATGTCTATTATTTCTAATAGGGGAGCATAGTTTACATCTCAGTTTTAGAGGAAGTTACAAGAAGCTTTAGGTACTAGACTTGATTTTAGTAATGCTTTCCATCCTCAAACTGATGGACAATCAGAGAGAACAATTGAGACTTTGGAGGATATGCTTAGGATGAGTGTTCTTGATTTTTGTAGTAGTTGGGATCGACACTTACCTTTAATTGAGTTTGCATATAATAACAGCTATCATAGTAGTATTAGCATGGCACCTTATGAGGCGTTGTATAGAAGGAAGTGTAGATCACCCTTATGTTAAGTAGAGATAAGAGAGAAGTAATTGAAAGGTCCTCAGATAATTAAAGATACATTTGAAAAGATTGATTTGATTAAGAAGAGGTTGGAGACAACCTTTAGTAGGCATAAGAGTTATGCTGATCCAAAACTCAAGAATGTGGAATTTCAAGTAGGAGATTTTATGCTTTTAAAGGTTTCTCCAATAAAAGGAGTAATGAGATTTAGGAAGAAGAGGAAGTTGTCTCTAAGGTTTGTTGGACCCTTCAAGATAATTGAGAGAGTTGGAACGGTGGCTTATCGCTTGGCATTACCGCCAGATGTGACTCAAATTCATTCGATGTTTCATATTTCTCAACTCTAAAAGTACATCTCAGACCCCTCGTATGTTCTTCAGCAATAAAGTATAGAAGTGAGTAAGGACTTGACCTACGAAGAGTAGCCAATTGCCATTATTGATTCGCAAGTTCAACAGTTGTAGTCTAAGTAGATTCCTATGGTCAATATGATGTGGAGGAATGGTGGAGTAGAGGAATTCACTTGGGAAACTGAGAGTGAAATGCGTGAAATCTATTCTTACTTATTTCCCCAATGATATTATTATTGTTATTATTTTATGTTAATTTTTAAAATTCGAGGATGAATTTTTATGAGGGAGAAATATTGTAACACCCTATAATTATATATATATATGTGAATGTATTTTTATGAGTAATTAAGAAGTTGAGTATTATTTTGGTAATAATTATTTTAAAGAGGGACTAAGTGGATGAAATCCTACTTTTTAACTTGTATATACATTTTTAATAAACAAAACACACCCATTTCTTTTTCTTTTCTTCCTTCTTCCTTGCCTACGTCTGCTGCCACCACCTTGCCATTCGCCGCTGCCGTCGCTCCTCCTCCTAGATGTTAGCTCCGGCCAGCAGCCGCTGCCTCCTTCTTTCTTCTTTCCTGTTTGATCTAGGCTATCTGAAAGAGAATGAGCCACCATCACCGCTGCTGTCGCCGTCCGCCTCATCCATCGCTGCCAATCTATTCACTGACCTCTGAGCATCGTTTCCCCTCCGTCAATTTCTCCGATCGATTCCGGTAGCCACCTCGATTAGAGGTAATTGTGTTTTAGGTTTTTTGATATTTAAAGCTTTAATTGTGTATTATAGAGTGAGAATTAGACTTTGATATAGTTAGATAAAATGGAATTAAAGATGAGATCTTTCTGTTGATGTAGGTTGTGTATTTTTTTATTATTGGTGGGATATTCCGGTAACGGTGATAGAATATTCCGACAGTGATCAGAAATTGGATGTATTTTTAATAAATTCTAGAAATGATGAGGATTAATGTTTGTTTAGATGATTTTATGTAATTCTCTAAAGTTTGTAAATTAAAAATCTTGAAAGGTTTATGCCGGGTTATATCTGTATTGGAAATTTTGTTATCTAACTGTAATTATGAGTTTAATAATTCTATTATTGATAAATGGTAATGGATTGAATATTTGGTATGATAATTGAGTTGAGTGAAGTGTTTATTTTATGAATTATGCTTATGAGGCTCAGTTAAGTTTAATTGTAGTATGGTGGATAACTGAGCCCCAATTGAGATTGTTTATAGAAGTGTAGTTATTTAATTGCAGGATTGGTCCTACCTTAGTAGGGAGATGCCTATGTTTTAAAGGAGATTCTGCCGAATTTTTGGTAGATTCCTCGTAAATTGTACTTTTATCGTTAGATGTTAGTTGAGTCTTTTCTAGAATTTTAGGCGATAGAAAATAGGTTCTGATATTATTTTATTATTCTTAATTATATATTCTTCCGGAATAGAGCCATTGTCTCGAGGTCCAGTTAGAACTGTGCGTTAGTCATGTAAGTTAATATCACTCATCTGTTGCCGATAGTATATATAAATATATATAAGCATAATTTATGAAAACATCAAGCGCTTCATTAATTGTAGTATTTTAATTTATATTGACTCAAACTATTATTGTTCTTAATCTCATTAGCATTATCATTATCATTATTTAATATTTCCACATATGTATTGCATAATACATGTTTTTGTATCATGTGATGAAGTGTGAATGTTGTGTGTGATTGTGATTGTGTGGAGATGGATGCTATATATATATATATATGACATGATTATGAGATTTATGATCATGACTGGGCTGTTGGTGAGATATTCTCCGCAGTCATGGACCTATTTATTGATATGATTTGGATTATTAAGTGTGACCAGACTGTTGGTGAGTTATTTCCCGCGGTCATTATTGGTATAAGAGAGCTTTAGAGCTATAGGATATTTTATTAGGGACAGGCTGGTCAGTTGGTGAGTTATTTCCCGCAGCCGTTGAGGTGTAGAGTAGATATTATTATTATTATTATTATATTTTGATTCTATAGTTATTTCTCTCCACAATTATTTATTGTTATCTTTAACTTGTGTTGTGTTGAGCATTGCATTTGCATATGTATACTTTATAAATATTTTATTATGTTAATTAATTTACTATTGGTAACTTGTGTTTGATATTTAACTTACTCAATGAGGTCTGACTCCCCTCAATTATTTTTCAAGCCAACAACCTCCTTCTCAGACTTAATCATTTAGGATTGCCCCTTTTGTTTTCCTCCGACATTCAATGTAATTTTTAATATATTTAGAACATGTATTTGATCTAGATTCCGCAGTAATGTAAGTCATAGTGGTTGTAATGTATATATATTAAATGTTGATTTTATGATATTATTTTTGTATGATAATTTTATAATGGATATGTTATATTATGCATGTATATTGAAATTTTATTGTTGTGTGATGTGAATTTAAATTATTATTTTTAGACTTATGTTAGATGTGGAGGTTTAATCTTCCTTATCTCACGTGCCTATCGGGTGCCCATTTTGGGTCGTGACCGAGGCAATAGTCAATCAAATATCAAGTTGTTAAGTTTATTATTCTTAATGTTAATTTTATCCTATTATTATTATTTAAAATAGGGGGTTCCTCTCCCTGTCCACGGTAGCAAAGTCAACCAAGTGCCAAGTGAGAAATTACATTAAGAAAGGACAAAAACCATTATAAACTTAGTCATCAATCATACTATGAACGGTAAATTAATACATATTTTATTTAAATATATTAAAATATAATTAAAATAGAATAATTTAAAATAATTTTAATAATTCTTAAATTTAATATGAACTTACCTCTTTTTAATTTTAACTCTAGATTTTTTTGATAAAAGAAATACCTAACTAAGTAATTTTTGAAAATTAAAAATTCATCTCTTTATATATATATATATATATATATATATATATATGAAAATCAAAATAATATATAGATCTTAAATTCCCATAATATTAAAATTTAAAGTGATAAACTAGAAATCTTAAAATATTATAGGTAAAAATTCAAAATTTTTAAAGTCAGAAAACACATAACACTAGAAATTTACGAATTTTGGGACCCTCTTCCAAATTGGATTTCTTAAGACACCCAATTTCAATTCTAATTAGGTTATAGTAATATTGCTCTAAATTCTAATGAATCGGTTCAAGCATGTCAAAGGAAGTCTTCCCCGACAGGAAATCGAAAACTAACTTCCTTCAAATGATTGTGGGTCCTCAAACACCTTTACTACAATTTATTGGAGTTCCAAGCGAAAGTTTTGTGATTTTGATGAAAGCTAATATCAAGAAACTTTTATAAACCAAGTAATTTGTAATAAATGTAATTTTATCATAAGGATAAAGGATAATGCATACAAAGGACTGAATTGACCAATACAAGAAAAATATACTTAAATTAAAAATTTAGCTACTAATAATTTGCAGAGAATAGTTGTTTGATGATTACTTTTTTATGATTAGTTGATGATGATTAGCTCCTTCATGCATTTATAACAAATTCCTCATTAATTCCTTGATTATTCTTGGAAACCATCAGTCTTCCATTTTTTCAATAATTCCTTCATTAATTCTGCATCTTTTCTACTTTTTCCTCAACCGAAAGAGATAACTTGTTCGTTATATTTTTCCTCCAGAAAATTCTCTTGATTTAACTCCTAAGTTGACATAAAAAATAAATTCAATAAATTGGGCCTTTAACTTTTCTACAGGCTTAATATTTTTTGGATTTTAATTAAAATTAAAACAAAATTCAAAACTGAGCTCAAATAATGCCCCTCTCAAATAACTAGTTTAGGCCAAGCCTAAGGCTAGTTATATGAATATAAAAATAAAGCTCATGACCTTTTAAACTTATAAATAAAAATGCCATGAATCCATAAGCTCCATCATCTTCTTGCCTCACCTCTCTTAATTTCCTCAATTCTTTTTCTTCAACAAGACATGTGTGAGCCACTTGTTCAATTCATTGATCTTGAAGACTACGATTGGAATGTTCTCCATCCTATTAAAGTTCGATAAGAAAGAGAAAATAGGAACACAAGCTAGCCAAGAGAAGAGAAGAACGAGATCAAAAATATGCTCAAGAGAGATACAAATAATTTTTTTAAGGAAAGAAGTGAATGGGCCAAGAGTAGTGGTGGTAAAATGGGTGGGTTGAGTGGGTATGGGTTGGGTATAAATGGGTTAGATCCTTAATTACCCATTTACCAATTTATAACCCATTTATTATTTATATGGGTACCTATACCCATATAAATTTTACCCACCTATTTACCCATATAGACCCATTTATTATTAAGAAAATTACTAATGAATGTCAACCTTCTCCAAACCTACAAATACAAGAGAAAACCTTGGATGAGCCTAGGATCTTTGATCCGTAGGTTCTCCGATGCTTAAGTTAGAGAGAGTTTATTCAAGATAGATCAAATAATGAAAGATATGAGCCTATATATAGGCATAAGAAGGACATACCTAGTCCTATTTGGATTAGTATCATGAGAGTCCTAATTCCTTACCAATTAGGTCTCTTTAGCCTTGTTGATCAGAGTCCTTTCAGGACTTGAATTC
>CATIWO010357837.1:0-18887 GCA_949673435.1 Macaranga tanarius | reverse complement strand
AAAAAATAAAAATAAAATAAAAATAAAAATAAAAAATAGGAAAAGAAAAAAAGAGTATAAGAAAAAATAAATAAATAAAGAAGAACAGTAAAAAAAATAAGAAAAAAATAAAAAATAAAATTAAAATAAAGAATGAGGCATGTAAAAAAATAAAATAACGCATGGGTGTATATATAAAAATAAAATTGGGCATAAAAGTAATAAATGAAAAATTAAGATTTTCAAGTAAATAAAATTAAAAAGTGGGACATTTTTTGTAATTTTCCTAAGATGTATTGTAATGAGGAATATACAAATTTTTTAGGGATTGCCAAATACAACTTTGAAGGTAATAGGAATTCCTTTTGTAATCTCCATTACGCTGGAACAAAAAAAATTCATCTACCAAGTATGGTAATTAATTATGGAATGTAATGAGTATTCCATTACAAAGTTCATTACCTCCAACCAAATAAGGCCTAAGATGTTGTTCGCTAATCAAAATCGACCCATAATTGTAACCAAACTAAGACTAAGAAATATTTTTATTATTTTTAAATTTAATAACTAGAATATTTATACTTTTAAGCTATGTTAATTAAACATAAAAATCTTTATTTTTTAAATAAATTAAACATAATAAAAGTTTTTTTTTAGGAACATCCTAAGAAGAAAATTCAATCAGCAGACATTATGCCATCCAAAAAAATAAAATTTATTAAAGCTGGAGGTTAATTACATATCCAAAAAGTAGGTCTGGTCACGGTTCAAGAACCATCGGTTCATGGCTCCAACTCCAGCCTAACTCTCGGTTTTAGGCCAATTTTAAACCAGACGGTTCACAATTTTATCAGTTGGGCTAGTTCGATTTAAAAAAAAAAAAAAGATGTGAAATATGTTGTGGGTACCACTAGTGTGGGTAATGCAAAATCCCACATTGGAAGGTTAAGTGTTATTATGGGTTTATAATGTTTTATACTTTATAGGCCTTGTGAACAAAGGGACCAAGGGGACGTCTCGCGCACATGAGATTGGGCCTGAAGGTAAAATTAGTCCGAATGCCCCCTTGTGCGTAGGGGTGTTCATGGGTTCCGAAATTCGGTTCAGTTCAATTTTTTATACAAAAAACTCGGTTAACCAAACTAACTGAATTTTTATTGTTTATTTTTATATTTCTAAATATTTTTTAAAAAATATATACTAATTTAATATAAAAATACAAAAAGAATTCATATTTTTAAAATTTTTGGTTCGGTTTTTCACATATAATTTTTGGTTCGGTTCTGAAAATATTTAGATTCGGTTAATTCTATTCGGACAGAAAAATACCCCAAAACCGACCGAAAGCACACTTCTACTGGCTGCGTGCGAGGGCTTGGCCCGATCTTTCCATCCTATTTTATTTTTTAGCCCAATTAATTTTCCCACATGTTGAAAGCTCTTAGCCTTATCTATAAAACCTAATTTTGGCAGTTTGAATTTGATTGATTCAAAATGAGTTTAATAATTCAAAAAACTTAGTGCCTATCTCCAAGCCACCTTCTATCACGTTATCATATCGTCCTGAAATCATGAGATCATGTTATATCAAATCACATTTCTCATGATTTCAGGAGATATCAAATAATATTCTTTTATTCTCTTCTACCTATATAAAAAAAACCTGCTCTCTGCAAATGTGAAAAACTACTGCTTTTTATCTTTAAAAATAAGCATAATATACTAGGTTTATATATTGTTATTCCTGCTCCTCTAAAATATTAGAGAAGACTTGTTTTATCCTGGGAGGGCTAAAATAAACCTTTTAGGGCAGTGCTGTCACATGACTCAAGCTTTATTTGTTCCAATTATTCCAACAATCTAGAGGGTTTACCATGGATCCTAACGGTACTACTCCTATTGTTGCTCCAACCGACGCTACTGACTCGTCTGATCTAGCTGCAGGCCCCACTGCTGCTGCTAACCATTCTGGCAACGTCCTCACTGCTGCTGCTAACCATTCCGACAATATCCTTACTGTTGTTGCCCCTCGTCCTGCCGTTTTGCCTTCGGTCATTCCCATGTATGCGAAGTCATTTCCAGATGTCTCAAACATTGAGATATTTTTTGGAGAAATTTTCAAAAAGTGGAAGGACAGAATTCACTCGTTGCTTGACATGCATGGAGTTGCTTGGACACTCACTACACTAAAACTGGAATCAAATTTTGAAATATGGGAGTATGCAAATAAGGTCTGCCGCCACACTATTTTTTCCACTTTATCTAACAATTTGTTTGATATGTATATAAGCTACAAGGAAGCAAGTCATATTTAGGAATCAATGACGTTGAAGTATACCGTTGAAGATAGTGTCAAGCAGAAAATTGTCTGTGGAAATTACTATAAGTGGCAGATGACTAATGACAAAGAGATCGTGCATTAAATCCATGAATATCACAAGCTATTGGAGAGTCTCACTATAAAAAAACTAATTTGTAGAGACTATAATAATTATCTCTATAAATAATAAAATTTGTCTCTATAGTTTATAGAGACAATTTTACTTCGTCTCCATTTTTGTCACTTCAGCTTTTGTCTTTATAAGATATAGAGATAAAATAATATTATCGTTTCTATATATATTAATTTATGAAGATAAATTTATTAACCTATGGAGACAAAATTAAATTATTTTCAAATCTAATTATTTATATATTATCTAAAAATTTGAATTGTAATATAAAAATTTTGAATTTTAATTACTTTCAATTTTAATATAATATTTATCTAAAATTTCAACTTTTAATATTTGAAAAACTTTCAACTTTTTTATTTTGATAGTTATCATAACTACCATAAAAAAAATAACTTGATAATTTTTCAAGTTGTAACAATTTATAAAGAGAAGTATAAAGTTTTTATTTACTTATTGTAGGATTTAAGTCTCATATCTCAATAGAGACAACAAAATAAAACTTGTCTTCTTAGCCCGTCACTATATCTTAAATTTTTTGTGGTGTATACAACTATTATCCGTCGGTATTTATCGACGGATTCGATTCTGTCGCTAATTTACCGACGGATTTTAAAAATCTGTCGGTAATAATTAGCGACGAGGATTTTGCCGACGAATTATTTTCCGTCGGTAATGTTATTACCGATGGAATTCAGGGATTTAGCGACGGAAAAATCTATCGCTAAATCTCTGTTTTCTAGTAGTAGCCATGAAGAACCACCTCGTTGTGAATTGGTCGGTGTGGCCTACGATCCAAATCATCAACTTGCATAATCATGTGAACAGCCATTTTTTTTCTTTGGCTTAAAGTGGTTTAAGGTTACATAGTGAGTTGAAAATAATGTTCGCTTTGTTGAATTTGATGAAATTACTTCATTTAAAGTTGAAACTAACTATCAATATTTGTTTGTTAGTGACAAAAAGTTTAGATTTCTTTAAATAAGATTTCAAATGTTATGCACGAAGAAAACATGTGTTAGAGAATTTTACTTCTCTTATGGTCCACTAGGTTCGAACTCCGAAATAATCAACGTTTTTATGGCTACTGCTACTGGACACAGAGGGTATCAAATGCAAAGTAAAAATTAGTTCATTTAACCTGTTGTGTATCTACCTTATGTTTGTTGAATGTAATAATCAAATTATATTATTTGTCAAATGTTACACATATACACATAAATAAATAGACACATACCTTTATAATACTATTAAAATAATTTAATCAATATGTCTATATTAGTCATTAAATATTTAAACAACAACAGTTGTAAGTAATTAGCTAAACACTTAACATTAATCACTTATAAGCTATCAACTACCAGCTAATAGCAATAGTTACCGGCAACAATTTAGCCAAACAGACTCTATGGTCGCACCTACCATCGTCTTCTATCCCAAAATGCAATAGTTCATATACATTTCAAAGTTATTCTATACTTCATCATTAAAGATGTAATTAGTCATTACAATATTCTTCAGCTCCAAGCTTAATGACTAGCTAGTTGCACCTACATATAATAACATTTATTTCAATAAATATTCTCTTTAGTGATGGAAAAATGCGTTACAAATTCATTATTTACCAACATCTTCGTAAGGCTTTTTTTTTTTTCTGTCAATATTTTCACCGTCTTAATTTTCTTGTGGTAAGAAACAAACATGCTTCCTCGAAGCCTTGCATTTACAATATACCTCATAAAACAATGGCTTGTTCCTAGATCAAACAAAATTGCAGATACCAATTTAGTTGACTTCATGCTATATTTAAATAAGGGCCAGTTCTTTTTTATTTTGCAAGCTGTGAATGGCTACATTTCTGAGATTAATAAATAAGAAGTTGAAATTAAAACCAATGCAAATTTCAACACATGAACAAAGCTAGCTTGCTAGCTAATTAAGCAATGTCAAATCTCCAAATTGATTGAACGTGTGACTGCATGCTCTAGCATTGGTATTGACTTACTGTTTTCTTAAATAAACATTGACTTGTAATCATTTAGAAAACGAGATTAATACAAAGACTTGAGTAAAGGAATTAATTTAGTTGTAATTTTATTTGTATATTATCTAAATATTACGCGTTGAAACCACAAAAAGTGGATCTTCATCGACTCATTCCTTAAAAATTATAATTTGTATTCATAATGGCCAGCAGTAGCTTCTAATCATGTGCTACTTCAATTTTATTTCACCTTTCTTGTTGTGTCTGCACTTATATATAAAGAGGCATTGTTCATCTTTCTCATTGCTCTTTAAACAAAAGCATAACTTAGTTTTTTAGAGGAGAAAAATGAAGGTAAGTTCATTTTTATTTATCGAATAAACACATACGCGCACGCGTGTATATACATGTGTGTCGCTTTTGCTTTTTGATATATCATAATGAAATAATTAATAATATGTTAATTATACGATTTTATGTTTCGATCCTACAGAAAAAGATAGTTATCAAGATATCAAGTTGTTGTGAGAAATGCCGGACTAAGGCCATGCAAACAGCTGCTGTGGCAGATGGTGTGTTTTTGCTATTCAGATAAATTTCATTAATTTGAAATCTTGTATTACATACATCATAAGCTAATTAAGTTATATATATATGTGTTAGTATTAATTAAATTTTATTCTAATAATCATATATAGGTGTACACTCAGTGGCATTAGAAGGAGATGATAAAGATAAGCTGGTGGTGATTGGAGAAGGGGTTGATGCAGCATGCTTGACCAAGGCTCTTAGAAAAAAGGTCAGTTATGCAGAATTAGTAACTGTAGAAGAGGTGAAGCCAAAGCCTGCAGAGAAAAAGGATGATAAGAAACCAACTCCAACTCCTTGGTGCCATCGAGAACCGCCTCGCTGTGAATTTGTCGGTGTGGCCTATGATCCAAATCCATCAACTTGCATAATCATGTGAACAGCCATTTTTTTCTTTTGCTTAAAGTGGTTTAAGGTTACATAGTGAGTTGAAAATAATGTTCGCTTTGTTAAATGTGATGAAATTAGTTCATTTAAAGTAGAAAGTAACTATCAATATTGGTTTGTTAGTTTAAGAGACAAAAAGTTTAGATTTCTTTAAACAAGATTTTGAATTCGAATCTTATGCACGAAGAAAACATGTGTTAGAGAATTTTACTTCTCTTATGGGTCCACTAGGCTCGAACTCCGAAATAATCAGCGTTTTTATGGCTACTGCTACTGGACACAGAGGGCGTCAAATGCAAAGTAAAAATTAGTTCATTTAACCTGTTGTGTATCTACCTTATTTTTGTTGAATGTAATAATCAAATTATCATTGATTAACTTCAACACAAATCCAAAGTTTGACAAGGAAATGTTGGATCGTTGAGGTGTATAAAGGCTCTATCATTTATTTGTTGTACTCTTATCTATTGATCACTTTGCTGAGCAGTTGTTTTCTGTTCTAATGGCTATCCTGTTGCATTTATAGAATTTATGATCCTGTTGCTATCCTGGGTTCTAAAAACTTTCATTATATTACTTACCTGGTCTGCAAAATGATCAAATGATTTTGATTGAAGTAGCTTTCTTGGGTTTGTAGTAACCAATTAACCATCATTTCATGCAGAAGCATCTAATATACAGACTTGATTAACTAGTATCTGTACCTAATAACTCAACACTGGGTTGCAACAAGCAAAAGAACATTATCATTTATTGCCAGCATGTGTACACAGTACAAGCCTAAAAACAGATGAAGATGATCAAACAAGAAAATCCACTAGAAAAAGTGCGAGAGATAAAGAAAGGAAAGCAACCTATGCAACTCCAGTCTACACATTTCACGAATATGAAAGATTAAAGAAAAGCCACACAAGAAGCTCAAGAAAGGTCTGGATCCCATGTAAGCTGCTCAACGCTCATCCTTCGCATTGATCTAACCATTTGCTCGTCAGAAACATGAAGTCGGGTCACTCTATTCTGCATACTATGGAATGAAGGAACATCAACTGCTTCAGATATTACAGCATGCTGCTGAGGATCTTCAGCAAAATTCACAAGTGCCTCGGCAGCGTTCTCCTTCACCTCCTCTAACTCATCAAGCAATGATTCAATGAGAATTGGAACAGCTCCTGCATCAGCAAGTGCTGCTCGATCAGCCTTGTTATAACTCAACTGAGCTATAGCCCCTGATACCTTTTCTCTAACTTCACCATTCCCATCCCTCAGAAGCTCAACCAAAATTGGGATAGCACCTGAATTTCTAACAACTGAAACTGAGTGCTCATAACCCGATAGATCCCAGAAAATGTCAGAAGCTGCAACCTTTGATTCATCATTGCCTTCTCTTAAAATTCTCACCAGGTGTTCAGCAATCGCAATTGCGTTCACTTCAGCAACAGCTAATATACAGAACACATCCTCAGCAATCTCCTTGCCAATAGGATCAGATCCTTGAAGAAGCTCAGCATATAAAGGTATGGCTCCAGCTTCAGCAACAGGCCTAATAAAATCTACATGTGCTGATATCACACCTAAAGAATTACCAGCAACAAGTTTTGTTTTCCCATCTCCATCTCGAAGTAACTCAACAAGCACAGGTATTGCTCCCAACGCAACAAGCAAAGACCTAGCACGCCGCATAACACCAAGTAAACCTACTGCTTGACAAGCTCTCTCCCTTGATATCATACTACCATACTTAACCGCCTCAACAAGAAACTCAAGTCCTTCTAATCTAATAATCACCCTCCTAACCTCTCTCAACAATGTCAAAGCACTTAAAATCTCCAACAAGTAAACCCTATTCCCATCCCTACAAAAATTCAACAAACGGATAATAATCTCCAACCCACCATTTCTAGCAACAATCAAACGATTTACATCACTAAAATTAACAAGACACCAAAGACATTTTATCAAGACTCTTCTAAAACTATTATTGGAGTGAGGCAACAAACTTAATATAGAATCTATAACACCACATTGGCCTATAACTGATGCTAAAACACCATCATTTTGACAAGCAATAATCTTTAAGCAATAAGCAGCTATTTCTTGAATAGGCTGAATTGAATTATCTAAATAACAACTACTACTGCCACTGCCCATAAGAAGCTTAGCAAGAATTGGCACTGCTTGTGCTAATACATGATCAGGTGCAGATTTAGATAAATGGGCAAACTTTATTGTGGCTTTTAGTTTCACTGATTCAGTACCTGAAGCTATAACAGCTTGATAGCTACATATGGCCTTATCCCAATCTGGGTTTGTGATATCAAAACTATCTAAATGACCCATCACAGAGAAATTAAAGATCAGATACCCATAAAAGTTTAAATTGAATAAAAAATATTGAAACAAGAGGAGAAATAGAATTTGAAGAGGAGATTGAAGAAAAGAAAGGAAATTGAAGAGTACCCTTTTCAGATGAGATGATGAATTGCGTAGTGAAACTGGAAATTGGGAATTTGATTACACAGAAAGAAGAGGAAATGAATGCTAAGATCACCAATTAAAAGAGGAAGAGGAAGGGTAAGAACAAGGAGATTTTTTTGTTTGTTTTCAGGCTCAAACCATTTTAAGGTCCCTAATGTTTGGGGTTTCTTTCATTTAATCCTTGTTAAACTTTTTATGTTTTATTAAACCCTCAAACTTTGTTTTTTAATGTTTATATCCTTGAATTAGCATCCATCATTAAATTTTGAAAAAAAATAAATTATTTTCATTTATTTTTCTTTTGCAACAAGGTTAAAGAAAAAAAATTAAAGGAGCGGGTCCAACGTCACCAGCGTCTTAAAATATAATATTGCAGTATATATATTAGTATAAAAATAGTAATAGTAATAGCTAATACTACTCATTATATTTATGTAAAAAAAATAAAAAAATCATTTTGAAGATTATACATATATATGAATTTTGGGTTTCTTTTTAAGCTAAAATACTAATTAAATTAAATACAAATTTAGAATTTTTTGTCATATAATTTGCTGAATAAGACAATGGTAAAAAGAGAAATAAATTGCAACATAAGATTGTAAAATTTTTTTAAAAGATAAGAATATTTTTCCTTTTTGCTAAGAGTATGAAAGTGAAAATAAATTTATATATATATACGGACATTTTAAATTTTGAGATTTTTTACAAATAAATTTTACAAAAGTAATAAAATGATTTTAATTATTTTTAATAGGAGTGTAACCGAGTTAACCGACTCACGAGCTTCAAGATTGACTTAGGAAAAAATTCAAAATTGAGTCGAACTCAAACTCGAACTACTCAAATAGACTAACAAGTCAAACTTGAATTCCTTAATCCTTAATATTTAACTTAATAGACTGGTGAGTTTAATCAAACCTAATCAAATTTGTACATATTTACTATTTTACTTTTTTTATTTTAATATAATTACATAAATATTTTATTGAATCAAATTAAAAAACTCAAGTCAAGTTATATATATATATAATTCATCAAGTTGGCTCAAATATAAAAATTATTTAATTGAGTTTAAACCTCAAATACAAAACTCAATTGAAATTGAGGAATTTTGAGCTCTGAATTTAAGAGTCAAGTTGAATCTCAAGTTGAGTTCAAGACTCAACTCAATTCTATTACACCCTTAATTTTTAACTTTATAAGTTCAATCTTTCACCAAAAGGCCAGAGAAAGTTGTTTGCGCTGCAGAAATAATAATAATAATAATTGATTAACAAGTTCCAGCATAAGCAGTAATAATCACAAATCAAGCGTGGCTTCCTATATACTGATAAATCGTTACTGTAAAATAACAATGAGCCAAAACTTGGTAACCAATCCATAACACCACCCAAGGCAGTCAATTGCCTAATTGAAGTTCAAAATTTTAGCATAGATGGGGGGGAAAAATGGAGCATATAGCACAACTATAAATTTTGCAGATAATTTATTGAGCTATCAGATACAAAAATTTGATCTAGTTTGCTTTCCCAAGTTGTAAACTGTGGCACCATACTAACGCTAAATTACATCTCACTCTCCTGATGCGCCAAACAAATTGTTGTTTCAGAACTTGTCCGGTGATTAGTTCAACTCAACCTCCCACAATTTTGAAGGGAAGAAATGTCCAGTCCAGTTCAGATTTACTTGTGATTTGATCACTCTACAAACAGGGGACAGACAAGCCCATGACAAAATCCTGCAAAAATTGAAAATGTCAGACCTAAAACCATTAGCACATCAATGTCCAAGTCGCACTTAAAAATTTAGCAACTCGTGGAAGATTAAGCTAATTCTACTGAGCAATAACTCTCAGCTAATTCTACTGAGCAATAACTCTCAGAATAGCAAACAAAATGAACAAGGACAACCATATGAAGCCTTTTAATTTTAAAAATGTTTGAATGGACCACAGCAGAAATTTTAATTGCTGGATGTAACTTGTACAGACAGAATTCTGGCCATGTTACTTCCAAGTAACTTTAAAGTGCAACCTTCTGTAATATAGAAACTGAGGCTTACTCGATCACATTGAAAACAATCAAGTCATTGGCAAAAGTGAAACTAAAACAAACAAAATCCAGTTGCTTCCAAGACAAGACAAGGAATGAAAGAAGCCCACAAAGCCAACATTTACTTAGAAAACAGAGGTAAAAAAAGTGCATAAATTTTGAATGGAAACAACACTGTGGAGCTCAAAATTAATTGAGCTCAAGTCTCTGCCTGCATGCCCCTTCAAGACCAACATTCACAAAAATGAAATTGACAATAGAAATTGATTTTTGCTTTTTTTTGTATGGTTGAGAGGCATTGTGAAACACAGAAGCAAAAATGTTCAAACAATATGTCAAGAAAAAGAATATTAGCCTCTCTTACTGGTCAGTGTTTGAAGAGCACATTGTTACCAAATACATGATAACATAATCATGTCAAAGTCCTTCCTCAAAGCAACTTGATTAACTGATATAAAATATGAATACCTGTCCCTTAAGCATTTTGTTGGACTTGTCGATGTATTTGCACCATCCAATCAACATATCCATTTGTACCTCCACTCTGGTCCTCCAAAAGGTTCGTGAGGAGAAGGAAGCCTTCTCTGGGCTGCTCACCTTGTCTTACGAGATGGCACAGTTGATAGTATGAACAATCACTCTCCCTTAATTTTTTAAGTATCTCCATCAATTTTCTTGACAAATCAGTATCATGCTCTCTAAGTGTAACCTGATAAGTTTAACACCACAGAAGGTTAATTATAGCCTCAGCCTAAGGCAGCAACAACCAAAGAAAACAGCAAAAACAATTTATTCGAAAAATAATATCCATGCATCGGAATGTAAAAAATGAGACAAATAAAATCCTCCACAACAAGAAAACAAAATCTGATTAAACTACATCTGCAAGTGACAGGGACCCTACTCCATCCACTGATAGTAGCTTTCTTCCCCTTTCTTATTCTTAAGAAGAATACAGGATGCCACTACTACACCATCAGTCTATGATATGCTTCAAAGTAATCTCACAGTGTTCCAAAATTTTCTTTTCTTTCCAATATGACCGAGTGTATGGCATAAACACCACTTTCAAAATTTACCTGAGAGACAATCTGATCTTTACCTTCAAGAATAAATCTGTAATGCTTCATGTGGATGGAGATATGGAGATATGGGAGTGAATAAAAGACTAGAAGGCAGACGGTTAACTCTTACACCAAATGTGGATATATAATAATGACTGGAAAGAAAGGTAAAGGAAGCTAAGTATATCCTAAAGACCCTTTATACTTTCCTCAAAGAACAACGTGGTAGCACTATTAGCTGTCTATTTTTTATTCTTTCCTTTCAAGTATAATTATTAAATAATCTTTCTTATTCCTTTCAATATGAGAAGTGGAAGAAATTACTTCTAGTTTACTCCTCTTCTTGTCCATTTTTTAATCAATGAATTGTGTTCCACCCAAACTCCCAATGATGCCACAAATAATTGTGCAAATGAGCATAAAGCATGTGATGCTTCAATAATTTTGATACTAAAGAGAGAGATTATGGCAGTAACAGTACATACCTTTGACAACTCAGCTGCAGCATCTGGCCCAAGTAGACCCATAGAGACATCAGGTGAAAGCATTCTACCAAACCATAATACAAATCGAAAACCATCATCATATATATAAAGGCCTCTAGATTCTAAGCTCTCAGCAGTCAGTGGTAACCTCCTTATGATCTTTCTGAACTCATCAGCTTGGGCAGAAGGCTGCATAAATGATATTGAGATGCATCATCAATATTGATACAGAGTACACATTAAACATGAGGGATTGAGGGTCAGAGGGAAATTTTTACCTTTAAGAGATGATCATCTATGCGAATCAAGCTAGGATACAAAAGTTTCAACAGCTTTTTAACAGGTAAGGCCATCATTGTGAGTCCCGCAGCACAACGTTCATCAAGCTGAACATCAGCATACCCTCCACGGAGAGGTGTTGATTTACAAAGTGCCAATCCATACAAGGGCAAAAACTTTAAAGATTCTGGATATACCATCCGGCCTCCCAAGCGATGCTGCACAGCATAGAGATTTCGGTACTCTCTGAGAGCTTTCACAATCCTTAGCTGTACAGAGTTTCGTGCATCTTCCAGCTTATATGACAAAGTTTTCTCGATGGCTGCAAATAACAACAGTTGTTCATAAAATCATGGCGTTTGTCTTAAGATTAAGATCCAAATAAGTATTAGCACGGAATCCAGTTTACACACCTAACCTACAAAACAGAGAAACAATGGCACCAGTGTCCGCTTGGCGGTACATCTCTGTTAACTCAGAAACGACAGGAGCTGCTGCTGTATGTACTCTAATACGCCTCTCTCCACAAGATGCAGTATATCTTTTGATTGTTAAGAAAACTTAATCACATTGGTTCTTCGATTTCAAGAATACTGGCTTACTACTTTAGACTAACAAGACAAAGGTCCCAGTGAAAACTGATACAATTACTTACGCACAGTCAGAGGTATATTCTTTTTCTTTTTTTCTCTATCCAGGACAGCAGAAAAAAAATCATGGAAACCCACGAATAATTTAGTTGACTGTAACAATTCTTCTCTATTTTCTGACAGACTTGATAGCAAACCCAGTGATCCAGAAATAAAGGGAAACAAAAAAACTTTTGGAATGACCAACCAGTAGCTGTACCCTCCCTTAAGGAGCAAATCCAACTATAACATACAATTACCAAATGCACAAAATACACAAGCATGCAGCTAAAAATTTAGAAATCTAATCATACATTTCCACTCAAAGGATACAGTAAAGCAACTTGGAAGTATACAGTCTGGGTTGTCAGCAATGTCTCTTCCAATGACAACTGCATTGCATATGCTTTATCACAATCAACAGCTGGAAGCGCTAATAAATCTGTGGACCTTAGCATGAAGTTCCCATGATAAGATGTAAAACGAATCCCTGAAGAACAGAGCACAGAAGGACGTAAGTCAGCAATCCTTTGCTCCAGTGAGAAACAGAGAAGAGGAAAAAGTGGGAGGAATAAAAGAAATGAAAGAACTAACAACAACAATTATGCTTTTCACAGTCATATATATCCTTTAAAATGCAGAATGCTTTAGGAAAAAGAAAATTTTCATGGACACACCTTTTCCGCATCTTATGCGCATAACAGATTCCCAAGCAGTTTCCCTTGTAAGATCCCTACCTAATTCATGTCTCAACTTCTCTCCATGACTGGCAGATTGAAAACTTGGATAATAGTAAACCTGCCCTCCAGTATATTTAGCCAGAGTACCTATAAACAGAGATAGCAACTAATTCATGGCAATTACTAATATCTCACCTTCAACAAGGTTTTGCAATTGTAATTTACAATAAACAAATAAATGAGAAAACTAAAACTCAAAACAACCAGCAAAATAGCCATATATGAAAAATGTGCATCTCCAATTTCACACGGTTTCATTATATAATAACTAAAGGCACAGCGAGGTAGGTGCAAAGATCATCAAATTAAGGAAGATATAAATCAAGCTAACATCAATAATGAAAACCATTCAAGAATGTGTAAACAAGTCTAATAGCAAGCAACATTCTTTATATACAACCGTTCAAAAGCATAGTTCTAAAGCTCCACAAGATATACTGTCAAAGTTTCAAATTTGGTCCCAACTGAAATCAAGCACAGTGCAAATTCAACTTCATATTGTACAAACACACAGCATGGATCAAGAAAAAGTAAATGCAGTACCAATGGAGGCTATATCAGTGTACTTGTCGCTAAATGCATATATATTAACCCCAATCTGGTACTTGGTAAAATCAGCAGCCATTTGCTTATAGAATGGATCCTCTGGTACTCTCAAAGCATGTTCTTTGTCTGTTCCATAAACACGAAGATCATCACCGCGCAACTTCAAACGTCCAACACCAAGAGATGGCACTGTATTCTGAAAAACTAGCAATTTTCCACCAATTTGATTCTAGAGAGAGAAAGAGAGAGAGAGAGGTCAGCTCATAGGAGATTGATGACCAAATTATTTCAGAAAATAATAGCAAACAACAACCTTATTAACATAAAAAAGGCAAATGTAAACAAGCCACAAACAGAAAAATTTACATAGGAAGAGGATAGGAGGATGGAAGAGAGAAATTGAACATATGCAGAACCTTTTCCAAATTGGATTCATGGTTAGTTCATGGTTAGTTTAGTCCTATTTTCCTATAGCCATTTGAAAATTATTCTAGTTGCCACCAAACCAACTTGTTTTCCAGTCTTTCTTCAAGAAGTTATTTCCCTTAATAAAAAACTTCAACGTTAACGTAAAGAAATGATAAAAAGAAGTTTGATAATCAATTAATTTATTTATTTCTACTTTGATCTTATGTTGCAATGAACTCCTATACAAATACACCAAAAAGTTTTTGCACAAGACACCAAATTTGCAGGTATGTTAAATATTTAGCCAAAACTATATAAAGAGGCAAGTACTTCAGGAAAAGAAAAACTCACGCACCATAATCAGGAATGCTGCTTTTAAAGCTGGACCAAACGCAGATTCCACATTCATGTTATCCTGAAACATGGATGGTAAACTATCTAGAAATGCTTCTACAACATTTCTTGACTCTGACAAGTTAACAAGGAGATCATCAGGCAATGGAACAAATATATCATCCAAATCTGAAACCACCATCATCTGAGGCTGCGTCAATGATGACTGTACCAAAAAAAAACAAATAGTATGTTCGCTAAATACTTAACCAATATTGAGGAATAATACATGAAGCGTTTCAGAGAACTAGCTTTGATATAATGACATCACTTGCCTTCATGTTGTAAAAATGTATTGTGCTGTCGTAAGTGATAAATCCAATCTGTGTTCTGGGGAAGCCTGGTAGGTTGTCCAAACAAGACTTAATAGTCTGGGCCACAACCTACACAGAACTCAAAGGTCAATATAAGCCATGGGCAAATGAGCATACATACCTTAGGTTGGAAGTGAACTCAAATAAACAACCCTAGAAAAACCCAGACAAGGACAAGAATTAGATTAAACTTCGCAAAAGATGACATTAACACCCAACAATTATTTCGAATTGGATTGGTTACAAGAATCTGCAGAAAAAATAATCCATCATTCAATCTGACAAGATGCCATGTTCATCTAAATAGAACTGATGCAATCCTTTTGTTTCTCTTGAGCATTAGTTTTACACTCAACATTCACACCTACAACATTCTACAAATTTATGTGTTCAATTAGGCAAGACTGAAGAACATTTTTGCATATACCATTCACAGAAAGCTAGAGTGCAAATATATATTAATCTGCCCCCTTCTGTTGAGAAATAAAAATGAGCTACACGCAGCTCAAATGACACCCTGAGTTCAAATGAAATAGGCAAGAATCATATAGCAGGAGAAAAAAAAAACACACATTTCAAACATTTTAGTGGCGACAAGCTAGAGAATTTGGCACAGATCCTACTACCAAGCTGAAAAGAACTTACCTCAATCATGCCACTTCTAACTGCAGATATAGAAACATCAATGAGAAAGAAATATAATGGTGGCATTGGTGGCCGCACCATATACTCAGTTGGAGCAACAAACTCCACACTACCCTTTGTAAGCTCAGGTCGCTGATCCAAATCAATTCTTCTGCCAGTGGCATCTAAATGGGCAAAATACTCACCAGGAACTGAAGATGAGAATTAATTATTGATCAGCAACTATGCTTGTAACTAAAGCATACTACAATTGTAACGATCATATGGAGAAAATATCAAACTTCAAAAGAAATAGTCTCATGTTCAGAGTAGAAAAGAAAAAGATATCTAAAATGGAGAATACAAAATCATATGGCACGCATCAAAAAAACCAATGGCAAGATCAGCAACTTACCTCAATGGGCAAAAAAACTGCTTTAACTAAAGTTAAAGCAGTTTTTTTCAATAGTCTCAAGAATGAAGTAGCATATTACTTGCAAAAGTTGAAAAAAATATGCCAAATCACATTCTAAAGTATAAACATCATCCTATTAAATGTAATTACAGCCAATAAGATGGACTTATAGACAACTCCAAGGAGTAGCTTCCTTTTTCGGAGATTTTACAGCCATATGAATAAATTGAATAAAGTCAAAAACCTCCAAAGATCATAAAAGTTTGAAGAAGAACTATGCAATAATTTGCTATTACTCTGACAAATAGATTTTTTTTAATTCCTCATGAACATGTTGTTCTCAAGGCACAAATCTCTTTAACATGTGCATAAAATACATACTTAACCATGAGCTAAATCTCACAGAAAAACACAGCACTGCTGATTGCAAACAGATTTTATTTGCCACTGAACACTATCAAATGACTTCTCTCATCTACATCTATCAGAATATAGGCAAGATTTACCGTCATTCAGCAGAGCACAGATGTTGCAACGCCACTTCCTTCCAGCATCTGTAAAGGTGATATGTGGATTCACATATGTTCGACATCTTCTACAACGAATAATGCCAGTTGAAACAAAGTTAAGTACCGGCACCTCTTCCTGAGTAAAGAAGATGAGCAATAAACAACTGGACAATACAAATTTTTGGACAAATTGCAATTATAGGAGGTAAATATTGTCAAATAACTTTATATGCAGAGATACTAACCCCATCAGGAGCTTCCGCAAGAGGACAAACAACTGCTCCAAGAGGTAAATGCCACCTTGAAACCAAAGACTGAGAATTTGGTATGGCACTAGTAGTAAGCCGTAGATATCTAGGATCACAATTCATAGAAAATGCCTCAGGTATTGGAGGTGGTTCAACATCACCATCCAATGGCCTTGGCAATGCTTTCAGATCAATTCCTGGTTCAATTGATCCTGGAATAGATCCAACAGAGAGTGAATTGAAATCTTCTGACAAGCTATGGATCCCAATTGTGGGAGGTATGGAGCTAGCATGTTGGATTTGGTCCCTTGGATGCATGCCAAAAGGAGCTGCCACAGGTGGAGGCTGAACAAAACCCCCTTGGTGAGAAGGAAAAGGAGGAGATGGTGTTGTTGCAGGAGATGCATAACTTCCTTGTTGAGCTTGAAAAGGAGACTGAACAGGAGGGGCTTGTGAAATTGCAGTGGATTGTTTTAGGTACCCAGGTACAGGTGGCTGCAAAGTGGCCCTGGTAGGAGGATAAGATGAATCAACTGGAGGAACAGATGGCTGAAAACCAATGTTCACATTTGAAGGTGGAGATCCCATTGGTACTGAAGGCACCTGTGGCTGTGAACGAAATGAAGATTGGGATAACACTTGACCAGAAGGAGGATGAAAAGGTGGTTGCCCAATAGGAGGAGCCCCCGTGGGGGGAGCTTGAGGTGTAGAGGAATATTGTGGAGCTGGGAAGCGCTGGAAGGGTCCAACAGCAGAGGGCACATATGATGCCGGAGGAGCAGGTCTAAAACCTGGGGCCTGTGATACCCCAGGAGGCCCAGAGGGAATAGAAGGTACTGTAGTTTGAGGAGCTACTGGTGGACCAGGTCTAAAACCAGGTGCCTCCGATCCAGCCACAGGGCCAGATGATGAAAAAGGTGTCATTGTTGGAGGAGCAGCAGCAAATGGAGTAGACGAAGGTGTCATAGGAAAATTTGGACGATTAGGATTTTCAGGGCCCATGGTTTTGAACAAAATAAATAAGTATATATTATATGCCTACACTTCCATAACCTAACCTGCCAAAGCAAATAAATTCAAAACAAAAAATTAACATAATATCATAACAATGCAGCTCAGAGTGATATCTACAAACAACGCATGATAGAAAAGCACGCATGCTTTACAGAAATTATAATGCAGATCAATTAATTAATTCTAGGTTTAACCTGCCAGAGCACCCAACAAAAAAATCTTATAAAATTGTTTGCCTCATTAAATAAACATAAATCTAGTAAAAGGGTCCAACTTTATTGTAGCTCTAACCATCTAGTTCAACAGCATGCAAATGTTATTTTATTTACAACAGCACTTTATTTCATAGATTGAATTATCTGCAACTTGATCTCCAATCTTGAATCTTAGAATCAATACAACAATCACCGAAGGACATAAGTTGTTTGCTTCCCTTTTATATAATTCATGTAAAATTCAATTGAATTCTTGCACATGATTTATTCTAGACAATGCCATAAACATATCTTAACTAAACATCTAATAAGAACATATATAAATAATTTCGCGAGAACTAAAGCTTTGACTTTCTTCAGCTAACTCAGTTGAATTCTTATTCAATTTTCCAATAACGTTGTAAATTCAAAACTCAAAATTGCATCTTTTTCCCTAATCATCTGCCACTGTAACTTTGCATTGTTTGTACACTGAGTGACTAGAAACTAATCCATCCAAAAAAAAAAAAAAACCTAACAATCAAATTGAGGTTTAAAATTGGAGGTGTTACCTGATGAAAGATCGTGGTAAAATTGATAATTGGTTGAGCAAGCACGAAGCTGATGAGTTAATGAGTGTGGCCGGCGAGAGATTTGATCGGATCGGGAATTTTGGGTTGAGAGACAAACCCTAGATCCAATCGATGTAAAGAGAGGAAAAAAAATGTAAGCAAACAGCAAACAGCAATAGCAATTCAGTTAAGCAAAAGAGATGGAGAAATTGATTTTGATTCCAATCGTTGGTAGATCCGACCCAATTTTTTTTTTTATTGTGTTTTGTTTTTGCCCGCTGTTGTAGGTTTTTTTTTTAAGTGGTTGATCCGAACCCGACTTGATCTACATGTTTGGCTTAGCGGTTGCTGATAGCTGTTGCTGATGGCTGATAGCTAATCGATATTATGTGTTTGGTAAATTTATAGCAGTTGTTGCTGATAGTATATTTAATTACTAATATAGACATTAGTTAATTTATATACAAATAATTATATTTTATATTTAATTTTTTAATATTAAGTTATATATACATATATGTGTGTTCTATTAA
>CATIWO010357820.1:0-11871 GCA_949673435.1 Macaranga tanarius | reverse complement strand
GAAATGCTTTTGCTGCCGATCAATCCACTTTCGCTCTGCCATGATGCAGCCGCCGCCGTCTCCTCCTCTAGATACGGAGACAACAACAAAAGCAGTAGTGGAAGCATTGCTTGTTGGCAGTGTGTATATATGGATAGGTGCAGGTTGGGTGGGTGGTGAAGGAGAGAGAGAGGGTAAAAGTAAAAAGAAAATAAATTTTTGGGGGTTAATTGATATTTTTATATTGAAATATTATAACTTAGTACAACAAGCAAACGGACGTTATAACAGCTGTGAAACGAGGGGCTCAAGAACTTTGTGTGAAACGAGGGGCTCAAGAACTTTGTGTGAAACGAGGGGCTCAAAAACTTTGTTTTTCAAATTAAATAAAAGGACTTTCATGTTCTACCATTTGATCTACTTTTTTTTTTTTTTTTTTGATCTACAAGACTTACTGTAGCAGGTATCTCACACAGGCAATTGCTGACTGTGGAGACCCTTACCACATGCTTATTAACCCAAACCCCAACTCATACCCAAACGATGTAGGACAGTTCAACCACACACTTCTACTATAGTTAGCAGTAGGTAAGGTGGGAACATGTCCAACATCGTGGGAACCCCCAACACCGCACAGTAAGTTTTGTTTTTTTGATCTACAAGACTTACTGTAGCAGATATCTCAGATAGGCAATCTACTTCTTCCTTTAATTTTTCCTAAGATTGATTAAAGTAGTGAGATATAGGGTCTGTCAGTTCAGTTTCATATTGAACCCATAACTAAAATGACATAAAACCAATGTATATTGAACGCAACTAAACTTTAAATACGGGGATCCCTACCAACTTAGGGAGTCATCTTTAGTTTCTATAGTTAATTTCTTTGAGTCTCTAACAACGAGAGAAAATTCTACATTGCTACACTGTAGTAATTTTTTTCCCCATATCGTTATAAGCTTCTCTTAAATGAATGCAATAGTCATCATGTTCAAATAAATAAATAAACTTTAAATATTGAATTAACCCAACTGAATAAATCAAAAATTTTCTGCCAAAAAAAGTCAAACCGTACAATAGAACGGATAAAACATAAATTTCAAAATTTTAATTTATTTTAAAATTCTTTAAATTATATTAATTTTATTATTTATATACTATTTAAGATATTTTAATAATAATAATAATAATTCAATTTTTAGTTAACAGACCATCTTTGAAAAGTCACGTTAAAAAAATATATATTTTTTAAATTTGATAAAAATGTTCTATATCTATAATACTTTATATAAATGTATGAAGATGGGAAGGACAGGAAAATTAACTAAAGCACTTTAATTTATTATTGTCTAAAATTAGACAATTTAGTCATTTTCTAATTAAAATTAAATTAATTAAATTCTAATTCTAATTTAATATAAATTATATTTTCTATTTTAATTAGTTCATTTTCTACATTGTTTAATATAAATCAATTAAATAGTATATTAATTATAATTTAATTTATATTTTCTAATTAACTTTTATTTTTATCTAATATAAACCAATTAAATAGCATCATTTAATAAAATTTAATAAGAAAATTTAAAAAATAATATATATAATTTTTTAGAAAAAAATTAGTATTATAAAAATATTATAAAGGTGATGCATAATTACTCAGAAGAAGAGTAAAATTAATGTAAAAAGTTGAAAACGTTATGTAAAAATGTTCGAATAGAATACAGTACTAAAATTAAAATGTTGGATTTTTGTAATATAAATAAGATAAAAAAAATTATATTTTTAAAATTAAGAGAACAGTTTTTTTTTTCTTCGCAAATAGTCCAAAACATACAAAGGAGCTGATGTGGTGTGCAACCTCAACTTTTATGTATAAGACAAGTTAATATAATCATTATTATTTATAAACATTAATAATAATAAATAAAAATATAATTTTCAATAAAAGGTTATTAAATTTTTTGAAAAAGTGAAAATACTATAATGAATTTTATTTTATAAATATTATTAAAGGGTAAAGGTGCATTTCGGCTCCTAATGTTTATACCGAAGGTCATATATGCCCCTTATTTTTTTTTTGAACTATTTAAGGACAAAATTAAGTTTTTTTTTACGTTTTTAGTCCTTCATTTAAGGTTTCTAACCCAATATCCATTATCCATTAACATAAAAATATTAATTAAAAGCTAAAAAAAAATTTTCAATTATTCTTACCCTCTCTTTCCCTCATCCATTAACATCAAAGTAATGGCAACCACCTCTAGTTCGGGTTTATCGTGAATTGCGAGAGGATGAAACCTTGACTTGAGTTGGAGTTTCTCACCTCCATACCAATTTGCTGTGCAAATTTAGCCCGCCTATAGTCCACCAGCAAAGAACAACGCCACCATCACCAACAATAATGCCTCTGCTGATCCTACTTGGGATTAAAATTTGGGTAAATTCTCCAAATGATTAAATGTTAATTATAATCAAATAACCAAAAATAAAGAAGAAAGAAGACACTAAAAAATTGAAATCAAAAGTTTAATTATACATTAGCCAAGAAAGAGAAAGTCAAAAGAAACGCCATCACTCTAAGGCATTTTAACAAACATGTTATAAGCATGAAATGATTTAAAACAAATGTAAAAACCACATGCAATATCTCAAGTTATCAAAACCCAATTATTGCAGGCACTGACACAACAATGACAACAACCCAGAAAATAAAACACATAAACAGCCACAGGTTCATAACCATTTCATTAAAAGAAAATAAAGAAACAAATGCATACCTTGAATAAGAAAGGTATATCACCACCCCATTGCTTCATAACCTTATCTCTAAGAACTTCACTGGATTCTCCAAAATCCATTTTTTCAAACTCAGTGATCCATTGTTATTATATTACCATGATCCAAGAAAGAAGGACCAGATTCATGAGTTCTAATCCATAACTCAGCATAAGACTTATTGAGAGCACAGAGCCTAGCCACCTGAGAATTGTTGCCAACTGTTGACAATTCGTTCTCCATATAATCAAACATACTACTACTAGGGCTTCACAAATAGGTTTGAGTGTTGGGCTTCGCACATAACAATAGGCTTGACAATAGATTCACCTTTCACCAAATGGCCTAGGCCATTTTGTTTTGGTTTATCCTTCAATTATAAGCCTCTCATTTTGCTCGTTCTTTTTCCAATATTTCATTCTCCAACAACAACAATGCCCAATCGTAATTTTGCACTAAACATTTCAATTTAGGCACATTCTTGTTCTGTTTTAATAGTGTACGATCCTTTATATGATTACCATTAATTGTCTTCACAATTGGATCATGGATGCTATGAACAAACCAATAAACCATGATTAGAGACTCAACCTCCGATGAAAAGACTATTGACATTGTCTTTTTTCACCTTCAACTGCTTTTGTCAGTTGTTAGGCTACATAAATGCCATCACTCTATGATTGAAGAGGACTATTTTTATGTGCTCTAAATCTGGCTGCATTAACCGAGTCCTTTTTGGCACGTTGTAGTTGTTGTTACTGCAGAGATTTTAATGCTGTCAATAACCTTTGCTTCTTCACTTGATCAATATCTTGCTCTTGTTTCTCATTGTTTGTATTAGATTCTTGATTCTCTTTGTCGTTGTCTTTATCTTATTTTTTCTCCATCCTTAATTTCTAAGGCATTAGTTGTTCAAGAACAAAAAAGAACAAGAGCCAAAAGAAGTAGAACAAGAACGAAATCAAGAGACGAAAAGAAATCAAGAAATAAAGAATTAGAATAAGAAGAAGAAGAAAGTTTTGATGGTGTTGCAGACACAGTTTTAGAGCTTTTCTTGGAAAAACGCTTGAAGAGGCCAATGTAAGAATCATCCGAATTCTTTTCTTTTGTTTGGAGAACCATTGCTCCATTTGCCACCTTTTAAAGAGTCCTGCTGGAAGGCAACCACAAGAACATTGTCAACACCACTTGATTTTCAAAAGACCATAGGTTAAAATATAAAAGGATGTACCAAAAAACTATCTGTGTTAAAGACAAGGGTTCTAAAGTTGAGATATGTATGTGGTGGCCAAGGGGAGAAAGAAAAAAAAAAAAGATAATTACATAAAAAACCCCAACCTTTTATAGCCTTTTCAAATTAAACCATATTTAATTTTTGCTTATAAAAGTAACCACCAACTATAAAAATTTTACAAATAATACCATATGTCTGCTTCAGTAACAGAAAACTGATGTGGCAGTCACGTTTTGGTCTGTCTCAGTTGAGTGGAGCCCCACAATTGCTTATTGCTTTGAAGTAATATTTTTTTAAAATGTTTGGACAGCTTAAAAATACTCAGGGTTTAGGGTTTTGTGATTTTTCAGTTAGCATAAAATTGTTTGGACAACCTAACAGGTTAAAATTTTATTTTAAAATAATTGAAAAAAATTAGTGGATTGTCCAGTTATCAATCCAGTAAGAAATTGTGGGCTTCACTCAACTGAGGCAGACCAAAAAGTGACTGTTCCTTAACTAAAACTGACGGATGGTATTATTTGCAAGATTTTTATAGTTGGTAGTTACTTTTGTAAGCAAACATTGAATATGGTTTAATTTGAAAAGGCTATAAAAGGTTAGGGTTTTTTATGTAATTTTTCCAAAAAAAAAATTAGGATTCTAATTAATATTTTTATATTTAAAAATTACAATTTGATAAAAAAAAAAAATAGAGAGTTTAACACATGTTAAATTGTTAAGTGGGGGAGCTAAAAATAAAGAAAAAAAAAATTAATTTTGTATTTAAATGGCGTAAAAAAATGTAAGGGACATACGTGTAGTTGGTATAAAGTATAAGGACGGTGATACATATCTCGGATCGAGACCGAGATATGTATCGCGGTCATTTGGCAGAAAAGACAAAAAGTCTTTTCTGCCAAATGACCAATTTGCCCTTATTATTATTTTAAATAAAAAATTATATAATAATAAAAAATATATATTTTTTAATTATTTAATTAAATAAATTCACAAAATTTAAAACCTAAAAAAAACTGGATGAACCCGTCGTGTCATAATTTTCAAACTCATATATTATATTTATTTATTTATTTATTTTTGTATAATATAAAAATTATTTAATAATAAAAAATATATATTTTAATTATTTAATTAATTAAATTGACAAAATCTAAAACCTAAAAAAGAACTGTGTGATCCCGTCGTGTCATAATTTACAAAATCATATATTATATTTATTTTTTTATTTTTTTGTATAATATAAAAATTATTTAATAATAAAAAATATATATTTTAATTATTTAATTAATTAAATTGATAAAATCTAAAACCTAAAAAAGAATTGGGTGAACTCGTCGTGTCATAATTTACAAAATCATATATTATATTATATTTTTTTAATTTTTTTAATTTTTATATATTTATTATATAAAAATTGAAAGAGGGCATACGGGACGCCTAGCATTTTCCAAAGTATAAACATTGGGGCAGAAATGCACCTTTGCGCTATTAATAAACCATTTGTAATTTTTTCTTGGCCACTGTAGATACCTACGAAAGAGTCAAGTAGGTCGTCTTCTCCTCCCGCAGAATTTCACAACAGGGCACAGCATCACCAAAGTTTCATCAAATCCAAGAATTAGCAATGGATGATGCTCTTAAATTAGTAACAGATCCCATCATCCAAAGCCTCTTCGATCTTTCTACTTCTTTAATCAAAGACGAGTATTATTTTATCCAAGGCGTCAAGGAGGAAGTAGAAAAGCTCTCAAGCAACTTAACAGCCATTCAGTCAACGCTAAAAGTGGCAGAGGAGAAGCAACTAGAGGAGACCCATTTGAGAGATTGGCTCATAAAGCTCAAAAACGCCCTCTGGGATGTGGAGGATGTGTTAGAAACATTCAAAACAGATGCTTCCCTTTGGAAGATAAAGCAAGAGGTACGCTGGTTTAAGCTTCCTTTTAGTCTCAGTAAAGCTTCTTATGAGTATGATGCTGCCTGTAGAATTAAAAAAGTTGCTTCAAAATTGGCAAATATTGCTGCAGAGAAAAAAAATTTCCATCTTGATGTTAATGTTTATCAGGGTGGGCCTTCGAAATATTTTCCTGTAAATTCTTTTGTAGGGACAGCTTCTATTTTTGGTAGAGAAGATGATAAGAAGAGAATGGTTGATCTGCTGCTATTTGACGAACTTGATAAGCAAAGGAAAGTTTCTCTTTTCCCCATTGTTGGAATGGGGGGCCTTGGCAAAACAACTCTCGCTAGTCTTGTGTATAATGATAGCAGGGTAGAGAAGCATTTTGAATTTAGGATGTGGATCTGTGTCACAGCACAATTTGACCGTACACGGATACTGAGAGAGATGATGGAGCGTTATTTGGAAATGCATCTCCCTTCTAATCTATCTCCAGCACTAGTAGAGTCTCGCTTTCGGGAATTTTTGCCTGGAAAACGTTTTTTGCTTGTTCTAGATGATGTTTGGTCTGTGGACTATAATAATCATTGGAAGCCCCTCCTACAGCTCTTAGAAATGGGGGAGATTGGTAGTAAAGTTTTAATTACTACTCAAGACCGGAGAGTTGCAGAGATTGTTGAGGCACAACCACCTTACTTGTTAGATTGTTTGCCTGAAAATGAATGTTGGTCATTGTTTAAGAACATTGTGTTTAGAAGTGGAAATTTGCCTGGCTTGGTACGAGATGATTTGGAAGACATTGGTAGGAAAATTGTAAACAAATGTAAAGGTTTGCCTTTGGCAGTAAAAGCTATGGGGGATCACTTGCATGGTAATTTTGAAGTCAGCAAATGGAGAAAGGTTATGAATAGCAGCATAATGGAGCTAGTTGACTCAAATTCACTTGAGATTCTACGTCATCTAAAAGTGAGCTATTATTACCTTTCCTCTCACCTAAGGCAGTGTTTTGCATTTTGCTCCATATTTCCTAAGGGCTATACATTTGATAAGGAAGAGCTAGTGAAGCTCTGGCTGGCACAAGGTTTTATTCAATCCAACAATGAAGAAAGAGCAGAGAAGATTGGAATGGAATATTTTGATGAGTTAGTAGCAAGGTTCTTCTTCCAAGTCTCAAAAGTTGATGATAAGGTGCAGTATGGAATGCATGATATTATCCATGACTTGGCACAATCCGTTTCAAGCACGTACTGTTATCAAGTCAAGGATATGAAATCATGCAACTTCTCTGAAGATTATCGACATTTGTCATTGCTTTGTCAAGATGTTGAGCAATCTTCCTTGAAGATTGTCCATGGTTCAAGCAAGCTGCGCACGCTTCTCTTACCAGGTGACCATGCAAAAGACTTTGGCCGGGCACTGGAGAAAATGTTCCAGACATTGGAATACATTCGGATGTTGGATCTGAGTTCAAGCACTATCCTCCATTTGCCAAACTCTATCGAAAAGTTGAAATTGTTGCGTTACCTAGACCTCTCAAAAACTGAAATCAAAGTGCTTCCTGATTCTATATGCAACTTGTACAATCTGCAAACATTGAAACTGCTGGCCTGTCCTTGGCTTCTGGCATTACCCAAGAACTTTGGGAAGCTAGTTAACTTGCATTATCTTGAGCTAGATGAAATCTTCTGGTTCAAGTGCAAATCATTGCCACCAAGGATGGGAAAATTAACCAGCCTGCGCACTTTGCCAGCATTTCGGGTTGGCTGCAAAACTGGATATAGAATTGAAGAGTTGAAGGACATGGTATATCTCACAGGAACATTGCACATTTCAATGCTTGAAAATACAGTGAACGCAAAAGAAGCCAGGCTTAGTGAGAAGGAGAGCCTTCTGAAATTGGTACTTGAATGGAGCAACAGGGACATTAATCCACGCGACCAAGCTGCTGAAGAGATCCTTGAAGCCCTGGTCCCTCACTCAAACATCAAAGAGCTCCAAATTTGCAACTACAATGGCACAGAATTCCCAATTTGGATGAGATCAGATGATGTTCTTCAGAATTTGGTCAGTATCACATTAAACCATTGCACAAGATCCAAAACCCTAACTCTTTGTCAGCTACCTAATCTTGTAGCACTCAACATCAAAGGGTTGCTGGAGTTAGAGGAGTGGCCAACTGTCCATTGCCCCTCACTGGAAAGGCTAAAGATTTGTGACTGTCCCCAGCTAAGAAAGTTGCCCAACATCTTTCACAAGCTTGGAATTCTGAAGATTACAAGGTGCAACTCGCTAAAGGTCCTTCCTGTAGCACCAAGTCTAGAGTCTTTGATGGCTGTTGAGAATCCTTGTCTGGAAGACTGGAATGAAGTAATGCTATTCTCTGAACCTGAAGGGCAAAAATCCTCTCTATCGAAATTAACAGAATTGAGATTGGTAAACTGCCCCAAGTTTTCAGCACTACCCCGAGATTTTTCTCCAAAGAGGCTGGAGATAAGCAAGTGTGAGTTGTTGACTACCCTTCCATCAATGGAGCACACACAACACCTTCAACATTTAGCATTAGAAGCATTTAGTGGTGGAACATTACTGAGCATGGTACCTAATACCAGCTCTCTTTACTCTCTTGTCATCTCCAACATAGAAAATCTGGCCTCTTTTCCAAAATGGCCTCATCTTCCTGGACTTAAGGCTTTGTACATACACAGTTGCAACGAACTTGTGTCGTTGTCGCAAGAAGAAAGGCCACTTCGAAGCCTGACCTCTCTCAAACTCATGTCTATCAAGGACTGTCCAAAGCTTGTACAGTTGCCAGATGAAGGTCTACCTGCCTCACTTGAGTGTTTGAGCATTAATTCATGTGCTGAATTGGATTCACTAGGTTCTGCGGAGATCCTGAGGAGTCTTACCTCACTCAAGGACCTTTATATCCAGGATTGCCCCCTGATCCATTCCTTTCCAGAGAAAGGTCTTCCTGATTCTCTTCAGCACTTGCACCTAAAAAATTGTCCATCTCTGACAGAAAATTGCCAGAAGAATAGAGGCACAGAATGGCCAAAGATCATGCACATACCTGACCTGGAAATTGATTCAACCAGGATATTAACGCTAGATTCAGCACCTTGATATCAACGTTTCATTTGCTGTTAAGGTTAGGACTCTTATTGATTATGTATTTTTCTTTCTCTCCTCATCTTATACCAATAAATCATATTATTAACAGCAATAGCGCAAACATCATTTTAAAGTTCATTTTGCTTACTTCGACAAGCTGCTCTCTGTATACCTATAAGCAAACATCGTTATGCTTCTTAAATGGTTCTGAAAGATGTGGTTTTGGAATATAAAGTTCTTGGGATAATTTAATTCAAGGTTTCTATCTCTTCTAGGATTATGTTCAAATCAACTTAGTTACTTTATCATTGGAGTTGATTTCCATTCAATGCTAGATATGTCAACAATTTAGAACTTAAAAGCTTGTTCTTTATGCAAGCAGCCTATATAACGCAAAATTGAAGAACCTTGATGTTAGCGTCAATTTTAAAGATAGTTCAGGTTTATTCTTCAAGCAAAATCATTTTAGACAATTCATGTTTTTTCTTCTCCTTCTTCTTCTAATGCTCTTTCTTTCATTCTTCAAATATGTCTTCCTGGGTTTGATGGGCTCTTGCTTGCCAACTTAAAGATATCAGCTTTCTTGCTTTTCTTTTTCCTACTTTGGTTTGATTCTGGGGCATCTCTGCTTTACTTGTTTTAATTTTGCAAGAAACATGGCCCCTTTTTCTGTTTTTTTTCATATGGATTTTCCAACTCTTAACTTGCAATTTCAGCATTGAATTTATTTATTGACATTTCAAAATTTAAAATGGTAGTTAGTAGTAAAAGAGCATATTATGCAGCACTAGTAACTCAATTCTAGTTGAAGTTTCTATTGTGTGGCTACTTACTGTCTGATCTGCAATTTATGCACATGTAGTATGTTCTGTTCCTGAGATTTTTATTATAAATCCTTAGTCCTAAAAGTTCATACATTTTGTATCACAAGCAAGAATCAGGCACTTGTCATTGTCTTGTTATCTTAAATGCACATTACTTGATTTTCTATACACTCTATGCATAATTTGTGCCATGCTTTGCTTTGTAATGTATATTTTACCCATTAATTTATGGCGATCCTGATGGATTTTGAGCAAACTTAAAAACACAACCGAGTTATTTACAAAATGTTTTCAAATGGATTCTTTGGCAGATGGTATGCCTGAATTTTACTGAAACCAGTGAAGGAAGTTAGTTTCAGAGTTCAGTTCTCAGAGGTGCTATCCCAGCAAAATCCTTGCATGAGATGAATGGTTAGAGTGCAGACGCTGCTATAGATATCAATTCGGCGTCTAGCTGCAATATAGCTAGTTTGCATTTGTTGAAGTTAGAATGCTATAGGTAAGCCATCACTACTTGTTAATGAGTCTCTTCACATTATGTATTAAATGGGGATCCATAGTTTCTTTCTTAGAAAAGGCCACTAGGGTGCTATGTATATGTTTGCCTATTGCAGTATATGTATTTGTGATGTATCTATATGAGAAAGAAAATGTAGATAAAGTTGCAAACATATGTCTCCTCCATGGATGATGATCAGTGATTAAATTAGACTGTGTGTGTGTGTGTGTGTGTGTGTCTCTTAATAAGATTGGAAGTTTTTGCAAGTTTTGGTTTATGAGCTTAAAAGGAGTAACACAACGCCCAATGTGATAAAAACAAAGAAATTTATATTATTTTTTGTTTCAAAAATGATTTATATAAAATAAATCAATGATTTTAAATATATTACCAAAACTTAAATGTTTATTATTTTCAAATTTGTTTTTACAAATATATCATTTAAATTTTAAAAAATGAATACAAAAATGATATAGTAAATAGGCTAAGGCCCTTATTATTTAACATTAGCCTTATAATAAATTTATTAGCCTCATTGGAGTGATTATATTATCGTCAGATGAGTGGCACAAGTATATATTTGAAAAATAAATATTATCATATTTTATTCAAAAAGATAAATGTTATTATAACTATTTAATATGTGTCATGCATATAACAATAAAATATAATACAAAATATATGAGAAATATCATTACATTATAAAAAAAAATTAAAGGTAAATTTCATTTACAGTTTTTAATTATTTTTTTTTAAGATTCTTAAATTTTTCAATTTTCACTCTCATCATATTTTAATTTGTTATATTAAAAAATTCTTTTCACCTAATTTTAAAACAAAATTTATTGCAAAAATGACGTCATAATAGTTTAATACATTAGATAAAACAAAAAATAGTTTAACCTATTTTCATAAGTTAAAAAAAATATTATGGTATGATATCCCATTATATCATATTTTAATAATATATTTTTTGATCGACTTAAAAACAATTTTAGTATTATTAAAATTAAAATATAGTGTTAGTGAAATAGTATTTTAATGGTTACTTCAAATAGTATTTTAATGGTTACTTCACTTTAAAAGTATTATGAGGTGCATAAACCTAATGTGCAATTCATTAATATTCAAATCGTATAACTTTTTCTTAATGTATAATTCACCAGTAAATCTAGAGTTGAAATATTATCAACACATTTTTTATTTAAAATAAGTATTCATCAAAGCATTTTTTTTATTTAAAATTTTTTAAATGATTTTTATAAATAAGAAATAAAAAAATATATAAATAGTAATTTTGTCTTTTGATTAATAAAAATAATTAATTTTTTAATTTTTTATTTAAAATAAATATTCCTCAACACATTTTATTTTTTAATTCAAAAATATTTTTTAAATGAAAAATTTTGTTTTAAATTTTTTTAAATAGTTTTTATAAATAAGAAACAGAAAATATATAAATATAATTAATTTATTATATTTGTTAATAAAATATATTTTCATTGAATAAACATATTAAAAATGTAAATATAGGTGTAATGTTTAAGGTAAG